>JAPMOB010223729.1:0-22146 GCA_029875015.1 Lepomis gibbosus
GATGGGAAGATGTGGTGGACAGACACGGATTTCACGCTGTCTGCTTTGCCACCGAGCTGGAGGGGGAACTTCAGAGGAGCAGTTGAAGGAAGGATGTTTCTCAATCATCATCCTCAAGACCGAATGTGCCCGCTTATTGCGGCATAGTTTCACGACTCGAAAAAAAAGGCAAGACTGAGAGGGTTTCATATGGTAAGAAAAACAAGTGTCAGCAGTTGTTGATGTGTGTTTGTGTGCGTGTGCAGCTGTCAAGGAGACACACACATAACATGGCAGACACACAGAGCGTTGCTTCCATATTGACTCTCAGAGCGAGGCCTCTACATCATAAGCTTGATATTGATTACAGAGACTATGAGATGCATGGACCGACATCGGATACTGCAGCCATATGTCCACATGTAATCACTGTGACACCCCCCTCCCACAAACCTACTGATTATGCCTAACTGCTCCCTGTTGAGGAAGATGTCCTCCTTATTAAAGCCTTGTTATGCAGCATGATGGTTACACACAGGCGCTCACACATTTGCACAAGTGTGCTTACACTCACATGCACATACACATGTTGCAATATTATGTTTGCATAATTAGGCCTATTGCAAAAGCATAACAGTGACAGCTTATGAAATCAGTGCCACACAGCCTCTGCAGAGCATAAGTGTTTTGAGTGTGCTGCACCTTTAAACGGCAGGCGTGGCTCTGCTACTACGACCCGCCTTTTATGCATAATAGCCAACTCGCCTTCTCCCAGATCATATAGTGCAGTAGTCTGCAAAGAAAAGTGACCACAGCCGAAGACCATCCAGCTTTATGAGCGGCGGGACTGCGACCAAACGGACTCATTTACCTCAAAGGACTGTTTACAACCTGGGGAAGGCAGCAAACGGATCTACGGGACTGCTCACATTTTGAGCCAGATTATATATACGGAAGGAATCATTGTGGCTGCTGCTTTATAAATTGCGCACGGCGGATCTATGAAGACGCTGGCAGGTTTTTCACTTTCAACACCAGGTAAAACTATTGTTTTAGTCTCCAGCAACACGTCAACACACAGGCGCAGGGATATAGCTTCTCAGTTAATAAATGAGCCGCTCGGAGTTTTGGGTTTGCAGCTTTCCAGCGCGCCTGCTGCGTAATTAACTGATCTGCGCTTTTTAGTCGCAGCTGAATTCTTTGAGCTTGTTAGGAGTTGAACTGAGGAGTCAAAAACTACTTTACATTCGACTCCCCCCGTATGACCGGGCTTGTTGCCAGACAAGACGGGTACCTGTCTATCCAATTAACCTATTTCTAGCTAATTTAGGTTAATCACTCTATTTTCAACAGTCAGCAGAAAATAGAAGCCCACCCCCCTCCTCTCTCCGTCAGAGCCTACTACTAAAACAGTGTTATGTAATGAAACACTGTTGCGAAACTTGAACTTCTCAGCAGCAACACAGTAGTTTAACTTTAACTTTGTCGCATTTAAGCATAGAAGAGGCTACTTTGTATTTTATGCCTGAAATTTCCCCTTAGTGTTATTTCAGTGCGTCTATGAACTCGTTGACCTTATACACGGACTGGATAGGGACTATATGGTAGGCTAGTCATAATTGGCAAACCGTGTTCTGATACAGGTAGGCTACTTAGTTTATGTTGCAACTCTGTGATGTTTCCCTTAAAGATACTGTAGGAAACAGTTTGATGTGACAGACAATATAATAAGCAGAATGCATCCACCATAGCCCCAAAATCAACCCACTCTCTCCAGAATGCAGCATGTCTCCGGACAGGGCTGTGATTATTTTGACGAGAATGAGGCTCAGTTCTGATATAACTGTTGGCTATTTCTCTCTGCAGACAGAGGGAACAGGGAGTGATTAACCCCCCCCCTGCCTGCAGCCCCCATGCCGGGCATTAGCTCCAACGCTCCTCGTTATGAAAACTGGGACATGGACCACCTCGACCACTACCAACATTATTTCTACGACGATCACCACGACCCGGACGAGGATTTCTTCAAGTCCACAGCGCCAAGCGAAGACATATGGAAGAAATTCGAGCTGGTACCGACCCCGCCCATGTCCCCTATCCGGGCGGTGGAGGGGTCCGGCAGGGTCGGGCTGCTGTGCCCGTCTCTGGGGGACAAGCTGGAGTGGGTCTCGCAGTTCTTAGGGCAGGATGATGAGCAGCAGCAGGACCTGCCCTGCAAGTTGACAACGGCCAATGACTCCTTCGGGAACCTGAGCTCCATCATTATCCAGGACTGCATGTGGAGTGGCTTCTCGGCCGGACAGCAGCTGGAGAGAGTTGTAGGGGAGCGCTGCGCCTCCTGTCCCGGGACGGGGGCAGCGGCCAAAGTCGCAGCCGGGTCTGCCGTTACGTCCCCGGGTAGAGCGCAGAGTGCACCCGCCGACGCGTCGGCTCTCAGCGGACTGGCGGCGGACTGTGTGGACCCAGCTGCGGTGCTCACTTTCCCGTTAAACGGTGGATGCAAGAAACAAGTGTCCTCTGGTTCCGAGTCTCACACCGACTCGTCAGGTCAGTAACAAATGAAATGTGCAACATAGTCGGGGACTTTTCTATACAAACATTTCTCTGATCTGCCTGTCCACTTTTTGTGACTTAAGGTTAATTGGATTTGAAATGTCATGTTTCTTTCTGGCAGTTAATAGTTAATATTTTGTTTTGATTAGCTATTTCTGGCAGTAGGGGTTGGCATGGCACATGACTGCATTGCGTTACCTTGGTGCATGCAACACATGCTTCAAGCCCAGTGAGTGACACGCCCATTGAAACATCTGCTGCTTGGCAGGGCTCCAGGAAGCCAGCTGCTACCTCTCCCTGTTCCTCTAGTCTGATTTATGATAACAATATCCTCTCCTGCACTGCCTAGCTCAGATTTGACATGAATTCAATAAGCATACTGCTTATTATTGGATCTTTATGTAAGGAGGAGGAAAGGACAGAAGGGAAGGGAAATTACCGTTTTGGTAACCAAAATTCTCCCTGGCTCTAGACCTACTTTTTCCCGTTTCCACTCCTTGAACCCGATGTGGGCTGCCATGTGATGCTGAACTTGAACCATGCATAATGGTGTGTGGAATGTCACAAAGGGAACTTGTTGCTGCATTCCTCCACTCAACAGGCTGCAGCGCCAATTGTGTCAGTGGGTGGATTTGGTGCGAGCCAGCCCGCTCTGTGAATAGAGCGGGATTAGCCATTTAGGAGGTCTGCTCGACCTGCAGAATTCTTTTGAAATGAGTTTGAGGCAGTATTTCACACCATTTCAGGGAATAATATGTGCTCAAGGAAGAGGAGAATAAGCAATCAAAGAAAATAACACCAATAAAGAGCTGTAATAGGGCTACTTTAGGGAATTCATCCTGTATGCCTTGTAATATGAGATGTCATCTTTTGTCATATAAATTCTGTTGTAAATAATATGCAGGCAACTCTCCCTCCAAAGCTCTTTATCCATCTCCTCTTTACTGTGTTATTCATATAGAGATTACTACTTTCTGAGTATACACGGAAGTACAATTACTTTAAAGGTGGGTTTCAATTTAAAAGAGCATTGAAAATCTCCCAAGAGTCTAGTCAGTTGGCAGGAATCAAGTCGATAAGACCTTTCCTCATGTTTAATATCCATTTCCACTTGAGAAAATAGAGCAGCAAATGGTTTTAAATGTGCGCAGCGCTCCATGTTAGTCAGCTCATTAGAACAAGTTGAAGAGTTGCACCTGAGTGCTTCTTCAGTTAACCTGCCTCTCATCCTAACTCGGAAGTCACCTGATGTAGTGAGTCATCACAGCAAGAGTGTATTCTGTAGTGTGAAACATAATCTAGATTTCACGAGGCCTTGTTTGAAGTAAATTTTTACAGAAGCATTTTTTTTGTTTAAGGAGACAGGAGGCCAGGGCGACTGTATCAAGTGAGGGGGCTCATTATTTATTTTTTTATAGTGACTCATCTTTCCAACTTCAGCTATCCCCTGCAGTCATTAGCAGGTATTTTGTATAATCAAACACATCACTTAAGGCCTTCCCTCCTGCCCTTTTTTTCAGATGATGAAGATGACAAAGATGAGGATGAAGAGGAGATTGATGTGGTGACAGTGGAGCACAAGCAGCAACGCAAACCTCGCAGATTGGTCAACACTCGGAAACCAGTGACAATAACGGTTCGCGCCGACCCCCTCGACCCCAGCATGAAGCGTTTCCACATCTCCATCCACCAACAGCAGCACAACTATGCTGCGCCCTCCCCGGACACACTCCCTACGCAGCCCGAGCCCCCTCGGAAGAGGGTCCGGCAGGAGGCCTCCACCCAGGTTACCCAGAACTCTCAGTACCACCAGCCCCGGCCCGGCCACACCCCTTTGAACTTAGACAGCAGGAAGTCTCAAGTGACTGTGGCTGGAGTCAGGTCAGAGTCCCCTAACCCCAGGGCCTCCTCTCCTACCTCCTCCACATCCCCTTCGTCTCCTCCCTCCTCATCCTCGTCTTCCTCCTCACCCTCCTCAACATCCCATCCCAACAGCTCTCCCTCAAAGCCCCACTTCTTCTCCAGCCCCCAGTCCTCCGACTGTGAGGACACAGACAAACGCAAGGCGCACAACTTCCTCGAGCGCAAGCGGAGGAACGACCTGCGCTCACGTTTCCTGTCGCTGCGGGATGAGATCCCAGGTTTAGCAGACTGCCCCAAGACGCCGAAGGTGGCGATCCTGACGCGAGCCACCGAGTACCTGCAGCAGCTGCACACCAGGGAGAGGCAGAAGGCTCAGGAAAGGAAGCAGCTGAAAGCCAGGCAGCTGCAGCTGCTGCAGAGGCTGGCCCAGCTCAAACGATCCTGAGCGTCGCGGTCGGCCATCACCACAAACATACACTCACAGAACTGAGCGGGACTACATGAAGGAGAAAAGACACTAATGTTCACTTTGAATTGGTCACGTTGGAATTGTGCGGGTGTATTGTTGTTTTTCTTTCTATTTTTGTGGTTTGCACATTAGCTTCTGAGTGATTGACAAGGCCGTAAGCCGGTCAGGACAGCCAGCTTGGGACTGATCTTATGGGGCATCTTACGGGCAGATTTATATGTCCATGGTTACTCAATATAGGTTTGTCAAAATGTTATATTTCCCCTTGCTAAAAATGTTCAAAAATGTTGCTTGCTACCAGAAGGCTTGTTGTGAATGCAACAGCTTCTATTTGAGAAACTGCTACAGCTTTGCTGTTTACCTGCTGCATGGTCTGGTCAGACGTCTCCCTGATTGTGATAAGGCTTGGAGTGCTTGCACAGCAGTGTTGTCTCCTCTTTCTATCTGTCATCAGTCTAAAGGCCCCCTGACGTTTCTCTGTGGAGTCTCCTTCAAATTGTAACTTTTTAAGTTCCCTGCTCCTTAGCGCTTGGCATACAACTCATTTTATTCTCAAGTTGTGCCTCTTGTCTGCTTTTCTCGTTCTCCATAGCATCTAAATTCTTCAGTTTTTTCTTTTTTTCACACTTTTCCTTGTCAGCAGCTGAGGTTTCCAGCTTTATGCTTGCTGATAATGGGGGAATGCAGGGGGCTGTTGTGGGACTATACTGAGCCATGCATCATAATGTTGCAACTGGAAGCATACAAACTGTTCGCACCTCTGGAATAGCTCAGGTTAAGTCCTAACTTCTGTGCCTGCAAGTTCATAACTTCAGTGTTTGTCTTCTTGCGTCATAGATGTTTCGACAGCAGCACCGTGCCCACAGTAACGGCCTGTTTTCCAGCATTAGTTGGAGAAAATTAGTCAATATGTTGCCATGCAGGCATTTTTTCAGGTTGATCCTATTTACAATGAACATCTGCAAACACACTATATGAACATGTTTACCAAGTTTCACCCTGTCTTTATTATTGTTGTGCCATGGAGACCAGCCAAAAGGTGAATGTTGGCTTCAAATTATCAACCTGAATAAAATGTTTAAGAATGACTTAAATTGAATCTGTATGTTTAAGAAAAAATGCCAACCTTAGCTTGGAGAGGAAGCCCACAGAGTTCTAACTGTATATTTCTTTCATCTTGCTGTCTGATATTTTGTATTAATTTTTTTTTTTTTTTTGCATTTGATGTAATGCCTATAGAAGCCTTTTAATGTACGTAGAATATCCTGTTGGATGTTATGTATATAGTTTCCTTACTGTACAGTCCCTTCCAAACAAAACCAGAGCTGTCTACTATACTCATCCTAGTTCTGGGCCCTGCGTCTTAAACCGGGGTCAAGCTTGCAGGCTTTTCAAAGACAACTCAAAGCTTCTATTTTTGTTAATAAAATGATTATGGGGAGAAAAAAAAGTCAAGATAAAACACTTACTGAACATTGATCACACTAGCCACTTTGTCAACACTTTTTTTTTGCAATGCCTACTTGTTTTCTTTACTGTTCATGACTTCTTTGTTTCTTTCTCTGGGGCTTTGTTTTATTTGTACAAGTCAGAAATGACAAAAGTTTTATACTATATTTTCCTACAGAGTTGTGTTTCAGTGTGAGCTAATGACTGTTTCTGTTATTGTAGCTGGCAGGGCTTTTATTGGTGGTTATGTGCTGAAAATTGGCATTCGTCTGGCCTGTTTTCTCTCTGGAGTCAAAAGCACCTGAATGCTCCTGCATTCAATCCAATCACTGTAGCTGTAACACACTCTTAAATCTGACGTGGGTGGGAGGGGGGACTTAAGAGGATCTACCGATTAAACTTCTGGCTGTGTGTAGCCTTTAGTGACCTTAATGTTAATGCTTTCACTCTGCTTTTTTGCAAGCCCTGGTGCTCCCTATTTTTCCCACAAGCCATGGAACACAGAACACTGTAGCCCTGGAACTAGTACTG
The DNA here is from genome assembly GCA_029875015.1 of Lepomis gibbosus. NCBI lineage: Eukaryota > Metazoa > Chordata > Actinopteri > Centrarchiformes > Centrarchidae > Lepomis > Lepomis gibbosus. The sequence goes on from JAPMOB010223729.1 coordinate 6,845, forward strand.
TAAATGATCCTGCTCTTACCAGCACTCAGGAAACTCTCGAGCAGACTGTAGCTCTTGTGATAGGGCCGTCAGCTGTGCTTGAGGAAAACACCCTCTGCTGTAATATGCTGTATTTATGACCTAATGCTAGACCCACGCAGACAAAAACAACCCTTCCTTCTTGTGAATTTGCTGTTTATATATATTTTTCTGCTAATAAATTCAGCACAAACCACCATTAGTCCTGTTAGATTTTTTTTTTCCAATAGGGTGCACACTCAGCAGTGGCTTGCCCTGCTTTCTTATTTTTATTTTTTTTGACTTGTATTGGTCACTGGTCTCTGTGTTTGGCACAGTCACGGTAGCAGTGGACGTTGCTTACATACTTTGGGAGCTAAAGTACGGTGATTTTGGAGCCTTGTCTCAGCACTTTTTCTTTCTGTACCTCATAAGCCTATATGTATGAAGAGTATGTCCAGAAATTAATAAATTCATGGTTTGACATCATAAATGACCTGTGTGCTATATCTGTCTGTCTCTTCTACACATAAGAACAATCATCTAGTTGTGTATTTGTTATTCAGTTTGTAGCTATATACGGCTAAGTCTAATGTGTTATTTTGACTACTATTATAGTGCACATTTGTTTTCTATTAAAATCACCTGTGTGTGTGTGTGTATGTGAATACACAGGCAATATGTGGCCATGCATGCATTTTCTGAGGCTGATCCTATTTTCAGTCAACATTTGCAAAAACATGAACATGTTTTATCAAGTTTCACCCTCTTTATTATTGACCAGCCAAAAGGTGAATGTTGGCTTGAAATTATAGGACCAAACTAAACTCTTAAGAGACTGGATTAAATTTAATCTGATTTAGCAATATCAAAAATGTCATCCTTGATGACATGTCCATCCTGATGCCTATAGAAGCCATTTAATGTAGCCTATGTAGACTCTGGTTGGATGTTGCCTATATAGTTCCCTTACGGGGTGGGATGGTGCAATGGTTAAGATGCCCGCCTTTGGTGTGAGAGACCCAGGATCAATCCCCACTGTGTCCCTGAGCAAGACACTTAACCCCTACTTGCTCCAGAGGCGTGCGACCTCTGACATGTATAGCAATTGTAAGTCGCTTTGGATAAAAGCGTCAGCTAAATGAATAAATGTACTGTACAGTACCTTCACATATCTTTAAAGAGTGGCTTTCTGAATCTGAATCTGAATGTTTGAGCAAAAGCAAAAATGCCAACCTTTGCTTGGAGATGAAACCCACAGAATTCCAACTTTATAGATTAATTTCAGCTCATGGTTTGACATCATAAATTGCCATGTTTGTCTCACACATACATAAGAACAAGCATCAAGTTGTATATTGTTTTTTCAGTTTGTAGCTGGATATAGCCTAGCTTAAATCTAGTGTGTTATTATAGTGCACATTTGTTTCCCATTAAAACCACCTGTATGAGTGAACGCACGTCTCGCTCTCTGCAGCCAGTCCCCGTTTGTTCTCCAAGGTAACCCATCCTGGCATCTTTGCCATGGCAACAAGCATCCTGCTTACTGCTGCTGGAGCACTCCCACAGTTTCCATAGAAACAATACTAACTGGATCGTTCCCGTAAAGCCATTTCATTGACAAATAGATAAATGTGATCACCTGTCTGATCTGTTCCCACATGCAGCAACAAGGAGAGAGAAGTTAGACACCTGATTCGCCTTTTTGAGCTGAATTAGTTTTAATCCAGTTTGATGATCAGGGCATCAGAAAGACTGAATGTTTAAATTAAATTAAATAACATTTATTCATTCTTCTAAGATGAAAGGCATGATGCCTCATCGATCAGAGTTGCCACAGTGCCGGCTGCCTGTTGCTCGGTAACAGAGTCCGCCTCTCCTCTCTGCGCACCCCACTACGCATGCGCATAGCCGTCAGCTGGGTACCGAGGAAGCAGCATCATGGCGGCGTCCGCTCGCAGCGTGCAGTGTGCTTTACGGAGAGCTATGATCCCGTCGTTGGTGGTGGTTTTGGGAGCTACCGGCACCGGAAAGTCCAAGCTGGCGATAGAGATCGGAAAACGGCTTCAGGCGGAAATAATCAGCGCCGACTCCATGCAGGTAGGAAGACTGTTAGCACTGGAGAGGGGGTGCGTAGGGAGTCCTTCTAGGCATGGCAGCCATTATGGTGTCACTGACACAGAAATAACTCGAGTAAAGCAGAGTAAAACATCTGCATAAAGAAAAATTAAACTTAACAGAAGCTAGCAGACTGTCATAATATGAATCGGTGTTTCAGACTGTGGAGTTGTTTAGTGCAGGCTAGCAGGCGTTCGCAACATGGCACGTCATAATGTGGAAATCACAGTACATTCCCATGATAATCAGACCATTCCCCTACCATTAACAGTTACAGGTCTGCGCTAACTCGTATCCAGCACCCGTGTTTAACATGTCTCTGACCCACATAAGCACCACATCCGCACAGCCTGGAGGAGCCTGCAGGGGCACAGCAGCTGGAGAAAACAAGACATGTCACCCCACATCCTCTTAAATACACGCAGCGCTGTTTGTCTTTCTTTAAAAGTCAGTTTAAATAGACTGCATTTAGTTAAAGGAAAGAGAAAAACAGAGAATACACAAGGGAAAGAAAGAGGATCATCAGAAAACAGTTTATGTATGACAGCTGTGCTTTTTCCTTGTCTTCTGTCCTGTCTTATATCTGGTGGTCATGGTGAAGACTTTTGCTCCATTTCGACACCTTGGCAGCAACAGATTGTACTTGGCTTTCATTTAGTACTTTTGACTTTTGGTGGCATGGAAAACTGATGTCAAGATGCAAGAACTAAACCGATATTAAAAAAGTGTGAGGGGATGAGGTTACATTTCAGCTTGTTGTGGCGTCACCACACACGGTAGTGCAGTGAAATCCTGAAAGTGATCTCAACTATACAGTGTGATTGTTAGCATAAAAAAGAAAAGGGTAAGAAACTGAATGATCACCTCTGCAAAAAGAAGTAAAAGGCAGGATGAAGTGTATAGTTGAGTAACTGTAAAAAGCTGGAATACTAAACACAGTGGGAACGTCTTCTATATGAAGCATGAAATTTAAGAATAAAAGATACTATATAAGTAGAGTGTATTGATAAACAAATAATCACTAATAAAGTGCAAAGTGGAGGTAAATATATCAGAATAAAGAACTGAATACTTAAATTGCACTGCAAAATACGAAGGACAGGTGTTGCATAGACAAGTAATCAACATATTTAAGAAAGGATGTGTTCACAGATGGTTCCCTATACTGTAAAGTTTGGCATAAATAGCACTTTACCCTGAGGATAAATGCTATGGCAATCTTTAAATATACATATAGCAGCGTGGCTCTGGGGCTAATTAAAGCGAAGGATAAACGAAAGGAGATCAGTCATGAGTTGGCTCATAAAAATATTGGTTCATTCATTACTGTCTTTCATTGCTTATCCAGTAAAAAATAATCATATTCAACAGGATGTGGTTAAAGGTTTATATGATAAGCAGTAAGACCTCAGAGGTGTGTGATGACAGATGACTGTATTGACATGATAATACGCTGGGATGTGTGTATATGTGTGTGTGTGTGTGTGTGTGTGTGTGTGTGTGTGTGTGTGTGTGAACACCGCAACATTTAAAAAAACTCTCAGGCTCCTCCCTCTCTCTGTCTCTCTTTGCCTCGCCCTCCCTTTTGGTTCTCAGGCTCCGTTGCCGCAGCAACCAGAGGGCGTGCACACAAATGAAAAGCTTGGGTACAGGTTTGAGTCTGGGTCACACTAGAGCGCGGCGTGGAAGCACACGCAGAAACACACACAGTAACTCAACTGTATCCAAATGTGGCAGGGTCCCGCAGTGATTCCTCTGACTGCAGAATTCAACACCTTATCGCGTTGTGCTCACTCTTTCATCGCCTTTTCTCCCATTTCAGCACCAACTTCCTTCCCCCTCCTCCACGCCTCTTGGTGTGCATTGTCCTTGAGAGTGTGTGTGTGTCCCTACGGGGAGTGCCTCTTCCAGCAGTCACCTGGTACTGGGTAAACTGGGTTACGCTAATAACATTTCAGCCCAGAATATCTCAACGACCAGCAGCCAGAGAGGAATAGTGGCCTAGTTACAGCATGGCAGCCCCAGCCTATCTCCACAATCCCTGGCCTTGTTGCTACCCTCCTGTTGGTGTGTGTGACAGCGACAGAAAGCGAGAGAGACATGCAGACACGGAGGGAGTGAGAAAGAGACTGCTTATGTGAGAATGGGGCTGTGTATAGGCTAGAGCTGGCCTGTGTTGTCTTTGGGATAGGAAACAGTCTGGTCTTGTTTGGGAGAAAGCAGCATTATGCTGAGCTGGTGCATATTCAGCGCCGTGCTACGCCGGCCCAGCAGCTGATAGTGAATGGGCACGCTGTGGCCACTGGGAAGTGTCTATTGTTCCGGGGAGAATTGGTTCCCACACTCCCTAACACTCCTATTGTGTTATTGTCACCCCCTCCCGCCTGTGGCCCAAGCCCACAACCCACAGTTCATTGGACATGCAGGGGGATATTATTCACTCATTAAATGAACATGCTATCTATGGCATACACACACAAGAGCTCAGCTGTACTGTCAGTGGATGAGGCGCTGCCAAACAGTGTAAACTCATGGTTCCCAAAGTGGGGGGTCCAGGGCCCAACAGGGGTCCTTCACCAAAAATGTCCCTGTCCTCTCACTCCCTATTGAAGTTGGAATTATGGGAAAATGTGTGAGTGTAGGAACATGATTTTTAGGATCTTACAGGCCTCCCTGTACCCATCACCTCACCTATATATAACAAAAATGTCTCACTGGGTATCTTGTGGGTGTGAAAAGTCTCAAATAGCCAAGTCTTTATTTCACACAGACAATAAGGGTTTTTTTGCGCACCATATTCAAAGTTACATGAATCCCAAGTTAGCAGTACAGTACATCATATGGTTTACTAAATGTTCTTGTACTGCACACTTACCGTTTTTAAAATGATTCATAACAATAATTTTCTCTGTTTATTTAGCTGTTTACAGTAAATTATTCTTTAATGAACAGACAGGTAGGACTGCAACTAACAATTGTTTTTATTATCAATTAATCTGTCAGTAATTTTTACAATTAATTGATTAGCTGTTTGGCCTGTAAAATGTCAGAAAATGGTGGGGAAAATGTTGATCAGTGTTTCCCAAAGCCCAAGAGGGCATCCTCAAATGTCTTGCTTTGTCCACAACCCAAAGATATTCAGTTTGCTGCCATAGAGGAGTAAAGAAACTAGAAAATGTTCACACTTGAGAAGCTGGAATCAGAGAATTTGGACATTTTTTAAAATTAAAATATGACTGAGAACAATAATTAATCAGTAACCAAATAGTTGGCGATTAATTCAACAGTTGACAGCTAATGGATTAATCGGTTGATCGTTGCAGCTCTACATACAGGTAACATTAAAGAGGACCTGAGAGGCTTAAATTTGCTTAAAATAATCTGGAAGTTTTAAAGATCAGAAATTTAGCTCTCAAAAACCCACGCTCTATTAGTTGGGTATCCATTGGTTACTGTCCTAGGAGGGTATAATGTGAAGAGGTTTCTTAATACCAAATCGGCGTCAAGCCATTGGTGCTCTTACAGTATGCAACTTCTCTGGCCTTAAAAAAACTGTTAACGTCTAAGTATCCGAAAATCAGAAATCAGAAAGAGCTTTATTGCCAGTAGTAGTGTTTTACACATATGAGGATTGCTGTGGTGATAAGGTGCTACACATAACCAACATACCAACATACAGTCCACATAAATAAATGTAGAAATATATAAATATGGAATGGAAGAACAACGTTGGAGATGTATACACATGCATTATTTTGGGTATATGCTGTGCAGAAGTAACGCAACAGAAGAGAGTGCAGGACCTTGGGTAGGAGTTACGGCGGCTGGTGTGTGAAAAAGTTAAGGCTTTGCTTTGGTGAATCAGTGAGAAGGTGGGCAATTTTAAAGTTAGAGCAGATGAAAGTGGACTTGGAGAAATGGATTTGTGTAAGACTCTTGAGTTACTATTGACTGTTTGAAATGCACAAGTTGTAGGATTGGACTGGTTGAATCAGGCTTCAGATGAGCTGTAATGGATAAACATTTGTTAATCAAGTGTCACCTCATGGGAGAGAGAGGAGGATATATCCAGGCCCTGCCCACTGCCAACACTTTGGAAGGCTTGATTTGTAATAGGAAACATTTGACATGGACAGTGACAGTAAGGGGACAGAGTGAGTGCACTTCAGAGGTGATTAATGCGCGTCGTGCTCTGTGATCATCGCTCAAACGCTGCCTTGTTTACGGCCTGCGGCTCATCACATTGGTGAAATAAACTCTCACTCTTCATTTTGAGGATATTGGCAGCTACTGGGCTACTCCACTGCCAGTATGCAGGCGGTTTTTCATCGTCGCGTCTGTCGCTTGGGCACTTTATAACTACTGTCTTATCACATGCAGTTAAAGTTTACTCACCTGGTAATTTTGAAGGATTTGAAAGATAATTCTGATGTTTCTTTTAAGGATGATTAAGAGCAAGTACTTGATGATACAGTGCAATGCTGATTAAATATGTATTGGGATGCTGTAATATTGTGATTCAATGTTTTAGGTGTGCTTTATTCACGACAGGCACTCAAGTCTCAGGTATTTTAGTTTCTCAGGTACGCTTGAACTCACCGACATGGAAGTGTTTCAAAAAACTTTCTCTCTTACACAGCTTTGACAAGAAAAGAGAGATGACTGTCATGGATTTCCTATCATAAGAAAGTCTCAAGTGCGTGTTAAGTTTATTTACACTGAATAGCGAAATTAATGGGAAACAGTTGCTGCGTTAAAGGTAGGAAATTAATCTAAATTGATAAGCTAAATTAAGTCTAATTACTATGAGTAAATGGGCTAAATCAAACAAAACCACCAGTATGATTCTTTAAGACTCTAATAAAGTTAGTCATCCTTACTTGCAGCTACTTGTTCAACGCATTAACGATTAACACATTGTTACCACAAAATAAATCCCTGAAGGGTGTTAAAAAAAGGGGTGTGTTTGAGTCTATGTGTGGGCAGTGCTGTATGGTGTCATTCTAAAGGCCAGAGGTCCCAAGGGGCAATTTAACAGGTCATGCACATGCCTGCTGGCTTGTGGGACTATTGGAAGTATTGGTGGCCGATGACCCTTTTTGCTTTATGCATGTGTGAAAGAGGGAGCTGCCGTATTCTCTCAAAGGCAACATGAGCAGTGAAAAATTGCGACAAATGGCAACAATTTGACTTGTGCGTTTTTTTTCGTTGAATGTGAGAAATAGGCCAGAACAGCCGGAAAACTGTCATGTGTCATCTTGGCCCTTATAGTCCCGTAACGGTGGATGTCGTAAAAAGCACCGGGGGTCATTTTGCCTTTTTAAGTCGTAAATTTGGAAATGTGATGTTCGTGTAGCCAACTGCTTTGCCCGCTGTGAGGAGCGCTTATTCTTTCAAAGGTTATGCTTTATTATTAGCCAGAGGTAGTTATGCATGCGCACGCACACACAAACACTCCAACACCAACTGCTTATCTACGTATTAAACACATCCTACACACAAAAACTGTGTAGCTATGTGTTCTATCTCTCTAATTTGCTCACAGTCATCCCTCCTCTTCCTCTCTCTCTCTATCTCTGTCTCTCTCCCCCTCCCACTGTCTCTCTATCTGTCTGGTGTGGCTGTGACCTGTCTGGGCTTTGACGTATCTGTTTGTATTGTAACTCAGACGATGCTGCCTCCCACATCCGACTTATGATGCATCTTTATAAGTAATCCAAGCCTGTGTAGGAGCTAGGCAAAAAAGAGAACTGATTGACTTTTATTTTTTGTGTGTGTGTGTGTGTGTGTGTGTAAATAGCAGTCTGCGGGTGTGGTGATGCGGTGACCACTACAGTAAAGCAGCGAGGGAGAGGAGGATGGCAGGATGGAGGAGGAGGAGGAGGGGACAACGCCATGAATGATTTATTAGTCTGGCATTACTGGGCCATTCCCTACAGAGAAAGGAGAAGAAAATGGAGGGATAAATTGTTGAAGGATGGTGCCTTGAGGGGGGAAGGAGAGAAGGGGTAAAAAGAGAAAATAGGCGGATACATTTTCAGTTGCAAATGTAACGGAGGAAGTGGTTCAGAGGGAAGGATAAAAATAAAGCAATGCAGCTTACAGTTTGGCTGTTGAGTTTGTACAGGGCCATGATCAGGGGTTAGAATAAGGACAAATTGTAACGTATTCCCTGCTATTTCTTTTAATCAAAGCCTTGTTGCCAGTATTTTATTTCTCTATGATTTTAATGAAAAAAAGGTCAAAGACAGGTATTTTAACAATTTTCTTTGTTGAGGAAAAAAGCAGCTAACATGTAATATAGGTCATCACTGAAGCCAAAACTATGAAATGAAACGAAATTGTAGTACACATTAGGCCTGCCGTTTTGAAGCCTCGAGTTTGGACGAAAGGCCGCCGCCATGTTGATTTTTTTGCAAACAGCGTCCTTGGACGTGACCACATTTGAACGAGACAGTGGAGCTAACGCCCATGTGTGGCGTTAGCTAGCTTTCTTAGCTAGGTGCATCTGTAATTCACGTTAACTATCATTTTAACAGAGCTGACATCTTTGTGTAGCGAACAACAGGCTTAAAACTAAATGTACTCACCAGAGAAAGTGAACAGCCAACCCCTAATAAGCTTTTTCAACAGTGCTGGTTAAATTTAGACAGTGCTGTGGGTACGAGTCATTACAACCTGATTGACAGGTTGCCATGGTAACGACTTGTCAATCACAGATAATCCCGCCCTGAAGCATACGCTGCTTTATGGTGTTTTTTCTTCGAAATGGGACCATAATTTACTAAATGAACATCATGTTGTATTGAAAAGACTTGAAACTAATGATTGAGACCAGAAACTCATTAGGAAAGTGTCATTTTACCATTATTTCTAATGGAGCCGGACTTCTTTGTGCAACTAGAAGAGTCGCCCCCTGCTGGCTGTATGAATGCAAGTTTAATATCATATCAATCATATAGGTCAGTAGTATGTGCATCCCTTATAGCTATACAAAGAAAACTTTTCACATATTTTACATGGTCTGTTGTATGGTCTATTTCTGAACATCTCTTGTCAGAAAACAATATTTTGCAAAAACATTAATAAATTTCCAGTATGGGCAAAGACTACTCTGAAAGGTCTGCTTTATCACTCTTTTGGCTTTCTCTGAATCTTTTATCAATGAGTGTCTCAATGAGTGTTTGTTCTCTCTGTTTTCATGCATCCCTCTCTGTCTCTCTTGCCCTTTTTCTTTCATTTGGCCGTGCTCCCCCCTTATTTATGTGGCAGAGGAACAGCTGTCTCGTGCAGGGCATAAGGTTGGCCAGGCAGGCCGGCTGCAGGCTCTGCAGAGCTCGAACACTGAGCTCATTGTCTCACACACACACACACACACACACATTCCTCCCTTACTCGCACACAAGCCACACGGTCCCATCCATTCTCATCCATTTAAAAGCTAGGCAGGAAGGAGTAGGCAGCTGAACCCACATTAGCTGGGTTTCCATGGAAGTACATCAGTGTGAATTATGACGTTTGGGAAGAGGAAGGCCTCAGCAACTTTCCAGAAAACACCTTGAGTGTTTTTTTTCATTTATTAAAAAAAATGACACAGCACGCTCAGACAGGAACATTTATGGGGGGAAAACAACACAGTTTATCAGACTGACTCGTAGAAATGACGCGCATGCTGGCATTTCCATGAATACACAGATTATTAATTTATTATTATTAATTGTCCTCAACTGGCCTGAACAATATGACCAGCATTAGCTTAAAACCAGAGAACAAGAACATGCTCGGCACTAATCAATTCTTTCACTACATATTGTCATTTTCTTTGTCTTTAAATAACAGCATTCTACATTTTCTGTCCAGCCTAGGTGATACAAGAAAATTCACCTTTTACTTTTTGCATAATTTAAAAAAAAAATACTTGACAGTCATTCAGTCGCCTCCTTTCATTGTGACTTCGTCTTTCAGTTTCCTCCAGAAGACACATGTCATGATTAGCTATGTTGATCTTTATCTTTGATTCCTTTTTGACTCTGAGCTCTAATATTGCCGCAAATTGTAGCTCATTTTCAGCCGCCTCGACTGGAAGTCTTCATTTCTTTCTCATTTTCTCTCTCATTTGCAGCTCCTCCCTCAAAGTGTTTTTCTCCTCATATCTTCCACTCAAGTGGCTCTTTTCATTTTTCTCCCCCTGCCTGCTTTTACTCTCGGGTCTCCTTGGCCTTGTTAAGGCGAAATTAAAACCATCGCAATCTGTTTTTCGCAACGCTCTCACCCGAGAACACATAAATGTACATTAAGGAGTGTTTACATAATGATTAGCTGTGTTCTCTCAGTGGCAGGTAAGAATGGAGAGAATGGAGAGGGATTGTGAGGAGGGAGAAGAAATATGGAAGAGAGGAAACTTCATTACTGCTGGGGAGAAAGAATGCAAAATGCTGTAAATATACTTGCATGATAGCACAACTAACATTCGGTCATTGCCTTGGAAACCAGGTCCATTTAGTAGCTGTTCTGCAGCTGTCGGTCATATCGCATGCTTCAGCAGGTACCCGGTGGTCTTGAAATCTAAACTTTTAAGCCAAGATGGACGAGTAGTGCTTAAAGTGCTCAAAATAGAAAGAGAAATGTTGTGTGAGTGTGTTTAACAAGAGCTTTTGTCTTTTCGCCATGTGTGAAACCAAAAGTGTGCTAATCTGGTGGTGTGCGTGGCTCAGAATGAGAGACACATGACCTTACTCAAAGTGCCTCTCTATGTCTTTCTCTCACCATCATTTTGCCATCCTTCTGCTACCTGTCATTCTGTCTTCATTTTGTAAAATCTTTGTATGTTTGCGTGTGTGAGATGGAGAGAGAAAAGTGAAGACAAATGAGGGTGGTGGTGGGTAATGTGTGCAGATTTGTCAGGGAGCATCCTGTTCTCTGTCAAGTACACAGCGCTCTTCTGTCTGTTCATCTCCTTTTCTCTCTCGTTCTCTTCAGCGCCCTTTTTCTTACCAAAAAACCCCTTCAAACCTTCACCCTCCTTCATTTGCTCTCCATCTCCTTCATCTTAACCATCCATCCATGCACCCATCCCTCCCTTGGCTTGGCAGCGGTGTCGTGCGGAGAAGCCGTGAATAATTTATCAGGCTGTGTTGTTCTGCCCTGCCCCAGCTCACCACTTTTGGCTTGCCGCGGCGCTGAAGAACATTTGGTGAAGTACACGCAAACCCACACACGCACCAAAGGATGCGATCAATAACCTACACAACTGTATCAATTACCCAAATGCATGTGTGTTGGGTTAAACAGTCTGTAATGTTGTTGGTTTGTAATACAAGATTTAGACTACTGGAAGATGCTCGGTAACAAAGTTAGGAGTATTCAAGAGGATGTGGGCACGCCTTTCTCCACCAAATACTTCCTACGCTAAACTAAGTTGAGACAAAATAAAATTGAGCTCTCTGTCTCTCCCTAATGTATCTCCCTATGTTGTGTCATGAGATGACAAAAATTTATCAAAGAAGACATTGAACTGAAAACTTTCAGATTCTCAGTTATCCAGGTCATAGCTATTCAAGGAAGGTTAACTGAAACTCTTCATGTAAAAAATTAAATTAACACTGAAAATAAAAAAATACGAAATGAAGAAAAATGACAATATAAGTCAGATAATCTTGGAGACGGTTCACTGAGCTCTGCTCACCTCAGTTACTGTTACAGCTGTCAAGTTTTTTGTTTTTTGCAGTTTACAGTGATAACAAATTTACCACTTGAAAGTCTAATCTCATCTGCAAAACAATTCGTGCTTGATTTCAAACAGAGGTAGATAAAAGCAGATTTTCCATATCTGGCCGTCGATTTTTGTTGGCAGAAATGACAACTGTTGCTAGCAGATTTTGTCAACTGTAGCTAGCTAGTAGTTAGCTTAATAAGCTAATGTTAGGTCTCTCTGGCTGACTTTTTAATGTTATTATCACCCAGTTACTTTAGCCTCACATAATGGAGCATAAACGTCCCTTAATCCAATTAATAGCAGGAGCTACTAATGTTAGCCTCCACTCTGATAGCACTCAGAGCATCCTCCACACAGTAAGGAAATGCTACACAATAAATGTGCTGGTTGCGAACAGGGCTAATATAGAAGTAGTTTGTTAATGCTGTGCTAACTCTTAGTCTTTGAAGTAGGGATGCAGCAAAATGAAAATTCCTGGCCGAAACCGAATATAATAAAAAAAATTTGCAGAATACCGAATAAGTACATTCACATTTTTTACATTTATTTTTCCTTTTTTTTACTATTGCATAAATAAAATAGTCAAAACGTGCTTTTTACTCAGTGTTTCCCAGAGGATTTGGAGAGACTATTGTGGGTGGGTCCGAGACCCAAGAGGGTCTGGTAAGGTAAATTACATGTGTTCATTTACTTTTAGTGGACAAATAATAATAAGTAACATGTTTTATACTTTCTGTGAATATAATCTAATTTTTTTTCCCATACTGTATACAAACCTTATTTTGGAAACCGGACGTTGTCCCATGTGTATCCTCCTGCTAAATTCATCAAGTCCGACCTTAATTTCATAAATTATATTGTATGTGGTTCTCGTATCGTGTAACATGAAGACCTCTCTTCAGGTCAGACTCTCATATTGCAAAACTTGTCTTTGTAAATAGAGAAAATGACAGGATAAAGTTGCTAACCTGCCTGTCAGCTCGCACTGGTCCGTTTCTGTGGATTTACCATAAAGAGAGTGCACTCCAAATTTAGGTGCGGCTAGCTATCGCCTTCTCAGAAACTAGTGATAGAAACACTCAAAGCGGGTCAGACCATTTGATGCCTTTTCTAGGAGGTCAGCCACAGATGAAGTCGATGTGCTAGGAGATAATTTAGCAAAACAGTGTCTGCAAACAGCGATTTTTGTGTCTTTCTCAGACAGTTTAAAATGCTCTCACACTGCCAACATGTCAACATAATTGTTCGGTAAAAATTTATTCTGTCTTTTGACTTATTAGGCCAAACACCGAAAGTGGTTTTATTGCTATTTTCGGCCGGTGGCCAAACATTCGGTGCATCCCTACTTTGAAGTAACTCTCTGTTACTACTGTAGGCAGTAAGCTAGTTCTGACAGTGATTGCAGCCTACTTTAGAGCAGATGAACCCACTGTTTAATCCAATCCTTAAACCATTGCTCTTGTGGTTGTGGAAAGGCTAAAAAAAGACTTTCCAAACTCTAAATGCCGAGTATCTGTTACTACAGCCCCACGTGAAGCCCACGTCTCAGCTGACCTAACTTCACAATGATTCTACTCAGTGAAATGCCGGAGTCTGAAATGAAAAAAAAAATTCTTTCCACAATGCATCATTTGTCTTGAAATTTTTATTATTGTCACAAAGGGTAAAATAAGCTCACAAGTTAAAGTCAAGAGTGACTTCATAAATCCATTCTTTCATGGTGTAAAAATAATACTTTTGTGTTCATTTGGGACTGTGCTTCACTGCCAATAGCCAGCTGACTGCTTATGATTAAAGAAGCGTTTCATAAAGTTTTGCTGGTAACTTCAGGCTGATTCACTTTCAGAGCCACACACCTACTTTGAATGGTTGATGGCAGACTACACACAGATGCTGTGCAGAGGACAAGAGCCATAGAGCTGTATTTACATGATAGATGAGGGGAGATGTTGATACTTTGCCATCTGCAATCTGATCAGTGGTGTTCATAAACTGCAGTGATGCGAGATTCAGTCTGTTTCTACGCTGTACCCTGCTTGTGGGGAAAAAATCATAAGGGGCACAAACAAAGTAGTTAAAGCTTCACAATATAACCAAATAAAGTTTATGTTGTGCACACATTTGGGTGAAAGCACTTCTGAAACTAACAAGAATCCTAGCTTTGTTTTTTCCACTATTGACCACTCAGTTCATAGAGTTATCCAGCTGTGTCATCTGATGACTGGTGTGACATGTTCTGGTTGGTAATAAAATAACACAGAAGTCTAGATGCACTCAATATACAATAACGTTTGATCACTGAGAGGATAAATGTGTCTCCAGTCCATATTACACATGCAGAAACAGACTTAAATCTTGCTCATAAACTCCAAAAGGAACCTAATCAGTTGGATTTTCAAGGGCATGGAATAAAGGAGAACAAGGCATTGAAGTTTAAAGGAAAGAAAAGGGCCTCTAGAAAGACAAGCCCTGTTAGAAAGTCCCCTGCATCCCTGAGGCATCCCTTATAAAACTCTCTCATGACTGACTACTGTATGACGCCCAGCTGTCAAATTCCACGAGGGAGCTTCCTGGCTGGGTGATGTAAAACGGAGAGGGGAGGCGTGGATCATAGTTTGCAGGAATGGTCCGAGTCATTTCACAGGGACGACAGACTGCGTACCTTATTCCTTCCTCTATAACTGTCTGCTTACAGCTTCTGACATGTTAACACAAATACACACAATCACACAAATCCTTCCACTAACATAGATTTCAATCTCCTACCCTATTTGTTTTTTTTCAGTGTTGTCCAGGGTTTTATGCTTTCTAGGACAAAGAACTTCCATTAAACTCAACTTAATAATGAGATCAGTATTGCAGACTTGATGCAGTTGCTCTTACAATTTCTGTTTTTACCTCCTCCATATATGTTATTATATTGTAATTATACCTGCCTATAAAAAAATGTATTTTAAATGATGGTTCTCATTGACATTATTATTTTTTGGCTTCCCATTCAGGTGTATCAGGGCCTCGACATCATCACCAATAAGGTGACAGCTGAGGAGCGTGCCCAGTGCAGACATCACATGATCAGCTTTGTGGACCCGTTAGTTAGCAGCTACACTGTGGTGGACTTCAGGAACAAAGCCCTGGCTCTAATATCCTTTGCTGGAAACAAGTTAACGCAGAGAAGCAATATTTAGAAATACCTCTGCTATCATCACCCCCCACTCCAGATTATTAAATGGTATCTCTGTTGGTTTGACTTCACTAATTGGTCTGCAGGTTTGTGTTTGTGTGTGGATGTGTGTGTGTGTTTTGTCAGTGTCTCTCTGCAGATGTTGCAGTGAAAATAAGAAGAGAGAGATCACTAGACGTGATATTTATAGAGTCTGTGTCTGTGGTGTGTCTACACACACATACACACACACACACACACACACACACACACACACACACACACACACACACACACACACACACACAC
>JAPMOB010223731.1:0-14516 GCA_029875015.1 Lepomis gibbosus
CGTGTTGGTACAGACAGTGTGAAGAGTTTTGAAAAAGTAAACTCAGTACTGAAAAATAATGTTAGCAATTGTAAAAAAAACTGTAAATTGGAATATGTGTTTCCTTTATACAAACAAAAACATTTTACATTTTCTGTAACTACACGCCCTGGACGATGTGTTCTCAATTTTTTGATGTAGTGTCTAATGAATGCTTGTAATGTTTTACCTATTGACTGGCTGTGTTTATGTTTTGAATGCATTGTTTGATTTTGAGCACAGGTCACATTGTTTTTGAGGCAAGTGTTTGATTTTGCCAGAAGGGGTTTTGTGAATGTAGTTTAAAGACTGGGGTTTGTGTTTAAAGTTTTGAGAATATGGGTAAAGGTTTTAAGAAATGTGTCTTAGCAATTGTGAAAAACTGTAATATGGGCTGTATCTTGTTGTGAACTGTTTTTTGTGTGAAGGCCAAGCATGATTAACTGAAGAAACTGGTCCCAACTTTTGGGGTGATCAGCCACCAACTTATTCAAAAATAGAATTCAAGTAGCCTACTGTTTTGACAGGAAAAGTTACTCAGTCACTGCTGTCTGTTGTTGTGAGTGAGTTGAGTGAGAGATCAGTCCAAAGAAGTAAGACAAAGGTCTGCTGAATGGCTCGCTTTACACTCGCTTTTTGTGCGATTTGAGGCCCCTGCCTTTTCAGAGTGTAATTCACCGCTGTGAAGTTGCAGGAAATGGGGAAGAGGAGTTTGTGCACATAGAGGAAATGCTAGCAACAGCATGTTATGCCAACCTAACAAACTCCTCTCTCCACATCTGACTCACATTTCCACTGTCGTTTTCCTGCAACAACTCGCCTCTTATGATATTTCAGAGCAAGAATTGTCCTTTAGCAAGAATTCTGTTTCTTGTTAAAAAGAATTGCTGTTTTTTTGCAGTCTTTTCTAATAATTTTACTATTGTAAAGCATTTTTTGACCTTGCTCTATTACTTACTTGCCTGGGAGAAGGCAATACATGAGTATTATATTACTGTTGATGAGTGTGAAAGCTGACAAAGTATACCATTGTTTCCATTTCCTCTGTTGGATTATATAGTATAATTTTCTTTACTATTGCCTCTATTGGATTGGCACTGCATTAAACATACAAATATCATTTCAAAATTATGATGAATTTAAATGAATCCCCATATAACTCATAGCAGGTCTTTGAGCATACAGTACATACATACAGCAGGCATTCGCAGCATAAAATCACCCAGGACAGCTGCAGAACATTAGGTGCTGTTACGTCGATAAACAGGCTTTCTACATGTACACATTGCACTCCCCTGTGCTCCACTATTGAACCTGGAACCTGTTTTCCACCTTGAGATTGCCCTGTCTCTTCTGTTCTGCCCCTGACCGTCCCTGTCACATGTTGAGTGGTCTGTCTGTGCTCTGTTCCCTTGGCTTTTGGATTATGTTTTGTTTGAATTACAACCTTTGTTTGTACTTTTGCTTGGCGTTCTACCTATGTAAGCCTGTTTAAGTTTCAATTTAATAAAACACTAGAATGCTCTGCTCGTCTGTGTCTGCATTTGAATCCACGTCTCCGTTACCTGCCACTGCACTCAGCCCTCCTGACATTTACAGACATGGATCTCACCTGTTAGTTCAACACCAATTAAAGGGGAACACTGGTTCGTTGGAAGGTATAACTGGAAGTCGCACACATAATTCAAACAATTCTGGGGCCTAGGAGTATTGTGGATAGTGTAATTATGTTTGTCTTTATCAGCACAGAGGTGGCATTCACTATCATTCATTTATTACATATATATCTAAAGCTATATATATACAGAACATCAAAAATAGAACTCATCCATGCTGGCTACAAGCTCCCTGAGGCATCCTTAGCCAGTTTTAGCTCTTATGCGCAGCACCACAATGACCTGTTTTAATGATTCTGCTTTAACAGATATATTAGATACAGACAGCAGAGGAGACAAAGAGGGGAGCTACGATATATAGAACCATAAAAGACTTTTGTTATGCACTGCAGTCCACCAGGCATTTCACAGGGGCGACCAAGGGTGGACTGAAATTCAGCCAAAGACTTTGAGATGAAGAGGCCTTTTATGCAAGCACCCTTTGAGGGCACAGAGAATTTTTTTTTTGCAGTTATTTTTTATATAGTGTTTTCTTGTATACAGTGAATCAGATTATGCTGAAGACCTTCAAGAAATGTTAAGAGGACACCTCCCTCCTCAGTTTGTATGAGCAAGGCCCCACTGCACTGAACAAGACCAGGTGAGGCAAGCTTGAACCAGTTAGAGCGCTGAAATACTTAAACCTAATCAAAAACTACAATGCAGTCCCATAAAATAGAGCAGTGTGTGTGCATAAAAATCAAATCCCTCATTTATCGCTCTGATTAGGCCTATCCATGACTCAGCTTCGCCTGTGCTGGACCCCCTGCTTGTATTGATTGTACAGCCACATGCATGAGAAGAACAGAGAAAAACATCAGTATTAAATATGACCGACAATAATTCATTTTCCAATTCTATCACTGTAAACCCGAATAAGTTCAGAATACTCTAAATATTTGTAGAAACTGATTACCTCAAATTTTTTAGGTAGTGGTACTAATAATAACATTTTTGAGTAAACCTTAGCTTAAAAATAATACTTTCATTTTTAAAACCTTTAATTTCTGCATACTAAATTACATTGATTCACTCATGCTTATTAAAATTTAATTCCACTGACTAATTCTTTATTCCATAAATGTAATTATGCACAACTTATACTCTTGGGGAAATCTACTCAAAACAATTAATTGTGAAGGTGGAAGAAACCTTTACTTTGTTTTTAACAATAAAGCAGCCTAGGACAGTAAAACCAAATGATCTCTGTATTGTCTAAACGCAAGCCTTTCAAATCAATGCAGTATAAAAAGCATCAAGTCAACATACTCTTGAATAATTCAACAGAAATATACAAATGGAAAGCATACCTTGGATAGCCGTAGTGTCACTCAGTACTCTGTTTGATCCTGCAAGAACAAAAATAACAAACAATATAAAGAATTCCCCTTAGTCCACTCAACAACAACGTCATCAAATACTTTTTTTAAAAATACAATATTTTATAATTTACCTCACCAATATCAGAGCTGCTTGATGATGAAATTTCTTCAGCATCACTCTCTATAGTCCTTAATGTGCATACAATATATGAACACCAACTTTTGATTAGTTTACAAAATAAGGGCCATGTAAACACTTTTCACAAACATGTGACGTGGGCAGAGTTTATTGCGATAATAAATGTATTTAGTCTTTAGGACTTAGTTACCAATTTATTACATATATCTAGCTAATGTTAATGCAGTCTGTTTATAACACAATATAGTTCACCAGACCACAAACTATATTTATAAATAATAAAATAATTATCTATAAATAATAAAATAAAATTTAAATAAAAACTGAACATTCCTTAACAACATTTATTACCACAGTGGAAAAATATTCCTTTACAAATACATATTACAGCCACTTCAGATGAGGCAACTTGTGTCTGCAATTGAAGGGCTGAGGTTCAATGCTGATAAAATGAAACATGCAGCCATCCATCTATTTCAGGATACATCTTACCGAGATGTCTTAGTGCTCAGGTTCACTTGAGAGGACAGATCTATTGAAACAGATTACAAAAGATATAAGTTAAATATAAACATATTAAATACTTATATAAACATAATAGTTACACAGTTCCAACTGATCTGAATTCTGATCTGACGTGACAATCTCCCAAACTGGAGACAATGGTTTTTACATATCAGTGAAACTAGGCTCTATAGTGTTCCACATTATGAATGTTTTGACTTTTTGAGAAACATTACGTCTTACTTCAATCACTCCGTTCAGGCACAGCTTATGAACTTATATGAATGCAGAGGTTGACTGTCTCGACAGTAACGTTATAGTTCACAGCGTGCAAAGAACCTTGGTTCTACCAAAATTTGTAAATTTGTAAATTACGTTATTAATGGACAGTTTTGCTCCGTTACTTCATCTCGTAAATTCATCTCACTTGCCTTGGGTAGCCATCTTGAATTTTTTGAAAACGTTGCTGATGTCGGACTCTGCATCCCTCTGTACCCTCAAAAGTTATCAGTAAGATAACAATGTTCACTCAAAAACAATGATCAACATAGAATTAAGACAGCATGAACTGAAGTTGTTTATTGCTGGGTTTACTTATTAGCTGTTTTTGAGTGCTTTAGCCATTATGCTTATGAGTTAGCGGCACTGTTCGGGAATACAATGTATGCATAATATCATTGCCCACCCAGCCCTGCACCCTGTACCTGTCACTGATTTGTCTGGTTCCATTCTCCTTCTCCTGCTGCTGCTCCTCCTGTTCCTCCTGTTCCTTCTCTCTCTTACCATCAACATGATTAGGGTCATCATCATCATATCCCTCTGCATCAACTCCAGTGACTTTGAAGCTTAAGTGTGTAAGTTTTAGTGACATGTATTGGTGAGTGTTGCACCTCCCCTCCCCTCTCCAAGCGAGTATAGCTACAGTGCCTGAGACAGGACAAAACATGTCCTCAATGAGATAGCAGAAAGTTGCCGGTCGAGAAATTAGGTTTCTTTAGATAGATATATTAAGAAATGATATTTACCTAATTATTCAGGAAAACCATATGTTTTTGTGAATATTATTGTTATTTGTATTAATAAACAGCCACATCAAGAAATGAAGTGTTACATGATGTGGCACACACCTGTGATACATTATTTCACATCATGGGAGGGTTGGCTCCCCTGGACCAACATACCAAAGTAAATGAAGAACATTTCAGATCTGGCTGATCTGAGCTTCCATGCTGTAAGCTACCGTTTTATTGCCAATTAGTGATGAGCTGATTGTCTCTCGAACTTAATGACAAAGCCAAAACAAAACCCTAAGAGAGAGTAACTACATGGAATTAATCCAAATACATATTTTACACCACAAGCCAAAGCACAGTGCTGGAGAATAACTACATGAAATTAATCAAACTACATTTCTATCAGGGCAGTAATTGTTTAGCTGGCTGATGCTTTAAGCTAACATTACCGTTTTAGTGCCAATTACTGATCATCTGATTGTCTCAGATGAAGTAACTGGCAAAGCCAAACCCCAGGCAAATAACTAGGCAACATGAAATTAATCCAACTATATATTTAACAACATTGAGGAAACATGCCACTTCTCTCATTGATTATGGCCAGCTTCTAGCTAAAGCTATCAAACAACAGTTTTCATTTGCATTGTTAAAGTGCGATAAACTTAATTACTCATCCAGCAGAAAACCGACAACTTCAGCACTGCTTGAAAATATCTTTCCCACATCAGTGCCTTCCATCTGGGAAATCCACAACGATTATATTGTGATTTCTGTCGTCATCTGTCTGCATCCGACGCCATCTGGCTTCATCGCATGAAGATCCAAAGGCTGTCGGCCTGTTCTAAATAACACATGTGCTCCTTTATTTGTCCAAATGTCACTTCTCTTATAACTTCTAATAAAACAATAGACTACTCAGAGACTGTTTATTATTATTATTATTATTATTATTATTATTATTATTATTATTATTATTATTATTATTATATTTGTACACCTTCAATGTAGTGGCGGCCGTCTACACTGCTGCAATTATACATGTAAAAGAAGAACACCGTGATGACGAAACACGCTCTGTAGTGCTGTTTGTCCATTGTCGGCTGCTGTAGAAACATGATGACACAATACTGCAACGTTCATGGAAAGGGGTACCCCTTCCCCCTCTATGCAGATACAAATGGTTCATTCTAAGGTTATAAAAACTTAACAGTTCATTATGTAAGGTCTGATATATATAATATGCAATATAATATCCATAACATAGTTATGGATATTATATTGCATTTCTTTCAATAAATACTATTACATACTGGACCTTCAACAGCTTATAATGCAAAATGCATAATTTCAGGTTAAAATAAATACATTAGTCTACTAATCATGCACCTGTGTCTGTGGTGTGTCCTGCCTCACCTGCGCCTGCTAACAGCACCTTTCCACCAAGGAAGAGGTCAGCTAATTTGACACATTTAGCTGCTTGTTGCACAAACATTTTTTCTTCTTAATGCTTATTTTTTGGGCACCACACAGTTCTTTTTCACTTTTTCTTTTCCACAATTTTACCTTCTCTTTTTTGCTTGTAACACATCCCTGGGCTAATTTTCCGCCCTGACAAAACGTTTTGTCCTAGATGGACAGTAACTCTTTGGATCGAGTCCAAGTTGGGAGGGACCGCTCGTATCCCCCCTCAATATTGAAAGTATTAGTTTGGCCCAGTCTGAAGATTCTCAAACGGGTGGTCCATTTGAGGTGGAAGCAGCGTTTTAGCAATCTTCCCAGACTTCCCGATAGCCATTCCTCCCCTGGGGGCGACCCCAAAATGAGATATGTGTTTACATCTGCAGCACATCCTGTACATGTCAATTACAAAGACAGCTTTCCTCCATCTCCCTCCTACTATCTATCTAGTCTCAGTCAAATCATCCCTGAGGCATGAAGGGACACTACATGGCAAAACAAACTCTACCCTGTTGCAATGCAGACCTGTGAGCCCACTGAGCAGCCCTGCGGACTCAACTACAATCCATCACAGCAAAAATCAAACCAACTCAGACTTAGCTTTTATTGAATTCAATTGGATGTAAATGCAAGCAACTCATCTTATTTTTACAATGATTCTGCAACATTACATCTATTGACTGCCATTACATTTTTTGATGGACTCTTTGCATGTGTGATTGGAGAGAGTTTAAAAGTTTGAGATGGTTTTCAGCTGTATTATTTTAAATTATTCATAACATTGTTCATCAGGGAATGGCTTTCTCCCCATTACATTATTGGTTTATGCAAAGCAGGGAACAACTGGCTGCTGGGATGTGAGTGTATGTGTGTGAGGGTAAATGTGCATTCTGTTAAGTGGCAACGGCTTTTCTTGTCTTTAGCTTTGAGTCTATTTGGTTGAGTATGTGTGTTATTTGGAGAAAGAGAGAAGCCTTGGTGTGTAAACAGTGCCTCAAGATTTGAAAAAAAGCTATTAGCAAGAGTCATATCCCGCCATCTACATTGATTTCAGATTGCATTAATATATTTTCTAATTGTTGTCAAGGAACATAATATCACATGTTGTTTGTTTTGGTGTTTATTTGCACATTTAGTTTCCCTGTGAAAGTTGCATGCTTGCATCAGTATGTTGCTTCTCCATGGCGATTTTTTTGATTTAAAAAAAGTTTATTTTTGGTTACATTTAATAAATCCTATATTCAAACCAAATGTTGGTTTATTTGTTTTTTGTTCTTATGGGGAAACCCGGTAGCACTAGGTCTTGATAATGATTAGATGCCATGTTTAATGAGTGGCCATCAGTCTAACAATTTCAATTAGTGATTGGCTGTTGATTTGCACATTGAGCCACATTTTAGCCTATGTATTTACATTTTGGTGAATCTGCTCCATGAAAAGTCTTGCTGGATTAGCTATTTGCAGTTCCTGTTTACACTGTAACAATGGAAGTGCAGACAACATTCACCTGACTTCTTTTTTTGAAGAAAACTTCTGAACAGAGTGGTAATGAGGAGCTTCCATCTCATATGTTTACCTGATGTTTATTACTGGAAAGAGTAAGTTGCACTGTCCAGGACTGTGCAACTTACTATCATCTTTCTGTGGTCATAATTTAATAATAAATAGAGGTGTGAGTTTTGACAGAAATCTGGATTTATCTGGTTCAGTAGGTTAAAATACCTCATCACAAAAATTTTGAAAAACAGAGGTATCAATAAAAGAAAGAAAACAAGAAGCTGTGGATAACATTCCTGAACTTGATCACAATTAAAGAAATGATTCAAAGATGTACACCTAAGTGCTGTCTGTTTACAGGATTACAATCCAACTCTGCATATTTTAATACAATTATGATTATAGATTAAGAGCTAAATCAAATTAATGCAATCAGAGAATGGTGTTGACATGGGTTCTGTCTCACATGCATTATTGGGTTAATCAGATTAAGGGTCTTTAGCTATTTCTGTTTCAAACTGAAGGTGAGCTCCAAGGATGAAAGAGTTTTGAAACTCCATCAACACTTGAAGTTTAAAGGCCTTTACCGGGTCATCATAAAACACACAAAGGACATTTAAATAAAACGGGTATGAAGCAAAAACCTTTTTAAAAAGTTAAAAACCATACACATACACATACATATCAGCCAATGAGGCACCTACACATAGATGGGCTGGGTATGGTCATCACATTCCCATACTGGCAGAGAGGCAATGGGTATAACACCACATAAGGGGTCATGAAGGACAAAAGTACAGGGGCAAATCCCCCCATAACCCCACTTACCAAAACATTAAGTCTTTGGTCTTACACATAGCTTGATTTTTAGTCTTTAGGTGATAGTTTAGAGAAACAACTCCAGTTCACACACAACAATGAAGAGTAGAATTTTCCAATTTGCACATACATTCAGTGTAAACGCATACACATCGCAGCCAATACACAACCACACATATCCCTATAGACTGTCTGTAGTGAAAAGAGACAAGGCAGCACTGGCACTAGTCAAACAGAGAGTTTGTCCCTCTTAGCATTTCTTGTACGAGAGGGAAAAAATCCTGTGTATAACAAATAGGCTGATCTAAGAACAGCATCAGGGGAATTGGGTGAATATAGAGAGAAGGGGTGATGGGGGTTGAAGTGCACATTGCTATCCCTCCAGAATGCATGCCTTCCCCTTCATCACTCCGTGTTATCACTGTGAGGATCAGGAGAGCAGGAGGAGGAGGAAGAGAGAAGTCAAGAGGGAGCGTGGTGGGGGTGGGAGTAGGGTGAAGGCTCTAAGAAGTCAGATAAGAGAGCCCGGACAATCCCTCTGCTCATCCCACTTGTTTTTAATATCAAGAGGGAATATATCATAAGATGTGTTGTCTTGGCTACATGAGAGATGGTCTTTGAGTTAGCACAATCTATTAGGAGGCATCTGTGTTCATTTGGGAGCTGGAAGGACTTGACGGGACAGAGGGGGAAAGGAGGAGTGAGCGCTAGTGTAGTCTGACGCTACTGTTTCAACATTGATTATTCTGTGTTTTCTATGGACGTGTAAGTTTCATGTACAGTATACACATTCATATGTTGCATAATGAGTAGTGAGGGAGAGTTAGAAAGAGAATTATATGGGTGTTATCAAACAAAACCAAGAGAATGTGCTTTGATATCCATGTCTCTGTGGGTCTGATGGTGATATAACACATGTTTTGAATTTTTCATACCAGATGAAACGCAGTATGTAGGCTACATACCACAGTATTGAACCAGTGCTGCTAAAACAGTAATGCTAGCTCCACTTCTTGAAGAAAAAAAGAGAGACAGATCATCAGCTTGTTTCCATGGTAAAAATTACACTGTTTGCACTTTTTTTTTCGGGCTCCTGTCCTTTCTCACACCTCAGTGTTACATAAACCATAAGCCATTTTGTTTGTTTGGCTCCATTGTTTGGGTTTTTTCTGCAAGGTCTTCTAGATTGAGAGACATTTTCAGGAAGATGAATTCATTGATTTCAGCTGTAACTGGCCATAAATAATGCTGGCAGTTCACAATGTAGCATGTGCTGACATTATGGGGAAAGAAGAAACAGCTATACAAGCAAGAAAGCTAGGCGGTTTCTTACATGAGCTGTGCTTTGATGTATATGGGAGTTATTCAGTATTCTAACCTAATGCTAAAGTCACCACGAGGCAACCACTTGCTTTAAAATATCAGTCCAACAATGATTGGGTCAACTGATTCCTACATTAAGTGACTACAATTAGGTGGTCAGAGTGTGACCTCACTCTATACTCACTCACTATATAAAACACAAAAGGGCATATAAAGTCAGTACTTACAAGTTTATTCAGCTCACTTCAGCTTCAGCCCCCAATCCACCATCTCATCCCCCACTCCTCAGAGTTGGCCAGCCTAACCCCCCAATCTCCATGTCTATGATGGATGTCAACAGATTATTCAGGAGGCAGAAAACCCACTAAGCAGCTGGGCGGGACTCTGTCTCCCCATCCACCCTGAAGCACTGTACTGATCAGCTATCTCCGGTGTTCACAGATATCTTTTGTACACCACACTGGAGACATGACATGTGCCAGCCTGCTTCAAAGCCTCCACCATCATCCCTATCACCAAGAAACCAAGAACCACAGGACTGAACGACTGAAGACCCGTCGCCCCGACCTCTGTGGTACTGAAGTCTTTTGAGCGCCTTGTGTTGTCCCACTTTAAATCCATCACTGACCCACTCCTGGACGTCCTGCAGTTTGCCTACAGAACAGGTCTGTAGATGATGCAGTAAACATGGCCCTCACTTCATCCGCCTCCAGCACCTGCCCTCCCCAGGAACCTGTGTCAGGATCCTGTTTGTGGATTTCAGCTCTGCTTTCAAAACCATCATCCGGTACCTGCTCCAGGACAAGTTCTCTCAGCTGAACGTGCCTGACTCCACCTGTAGGTGGATCACAGACTTCCTGATGGACAGGAAGCAGCATGTGAAGATAGGAAAACATGTCTCTGATTCCAGGGTCATCAGCACCGGTTCCCATCAAGGCTGCGTTCTTCCCCCTATGTTCGTCTCCCTGTACACAAACAGCTCCACCTCCAGTTACCAGTCTGTCAAGCTCCTGAAGTTGTGGATGACACCACCCTCACTGGGCTCATCTCTGGTGGGGATGAGTCTGCCTACAGGTGGTGCAGCCAAAACAGTCTGGAGCTCAAGGCTCTGAAGACAGTGGTGATGGTCATGGATTTTAGAAAGAGCACAGCCGCACCCTCCCCCATCATCCTGTGTGATTCCCCAGTCTGGGGACTGGGGAAGTGTGACTGGCAATAGTCACACTTCCTGGGCACCAACATCTCCCAGGACATCAAGGAGGAGCTGAACATCACCTCCATCACCAAAAAGGCCAAGCAGAGGATGTATTTCCTGCGGCAGCTGAAGAAGTTCAGCCTGCCAAAGTCAATGATGGTGTACTTCTACACCGCCATCATTGAGTCCATCCTCACCTCCTCCATCACCATCTGGTACGCTGCTGCCACTACCAGAGACAAAAGCAGGCTGTAGCGTATCATTCACTCTGCAGAGAAGGTGATTGGCTGCAATCTTCTATCTGGTGCGGTCCATCAGAACCAAAACCTCTCACCACAAAAACAGCTTCTTCCCATCTGCAGCTAGCCTCATTAACAAGGCACAGGTCCTCCACTGACTCTACCCGCTTTCAAATAACGCAAATGTCTCTACATATGTAATGTATACTTCATGTCATATCATGCACAAACCAGGCAGATTGCACATATTTGTTTGCTAATTGTTAATCATTGTTGTTTTTATTTTATCATTTTTATATTTTGTCAATTTATATATTTATGTTCACAATATTCTCTTCTGTTGCACTACGTCTGCACAACACAAACCAGAGTAATGCACATGTAAATGTCTGCCACATTGTTCCTTCTCTGCAAATTGTTGTATTATTTTTCTCATTTATTTTATTGGTCTTATATAACTTGCATTTGTTTATTCCATATTTATATATTTCTACATTTATTTATGTTTGTATACATGTAGCACCTTATCACTAAAGCAAATTCCTCGTGTGTACACAAGTCCATGTGTAAAACACTACTTGGCAATAAAGCTCCTTCTGATTTTAATTCTTCTGATTCTTACACATTATGCTTCAATTTTTATTTTGAGAGAGGTTACTGGTTAAGTGAGACAATTGGTAGAAGAGAGTGATCCTCAAATTCTCGTACTGCTGTTATTCTTTTCTTGGTGGGTGCTTGAAAGTTTGACAAGTTACAGCTGATTTTTTCATACTACCACCTGCACTACCGGAGGGGGGGCGTTGCAAACATATCAAAAACCACCAGTGGGTTGTTGTTGTTTTTTTATGTTTAAGTTTAAAAGTACAGGAGATTTACAGGAGAAGTCCTGCACCTCTATGGAAACAGTAAAATCTTGGATGAAAGCAGGGAGAACTCAAAAATATCTTTTGTGCAATACAACATACTCAACAACATACTCAGTTATAATGCCATAAAAAAAAGAAAAAATGCAAGTTGAATTTCTTTGTTAATTTATGAAAAACAATGGTACCTATTTTTCCAAGTGGTTACATATGTGTTACCAGTATTGGAAAATAAAGGGAGGCATATACTCATTTCATTGCATGAATTCTTGCCCTCCATGTCCTCTCCTCTATCGCATTGTAAACACAGCCTGCAGTAATGTCTAATTGGCTGAACTTGTGTCAGCTGAGTCAATTAAAACTTCTAAGTGGTGCTGAAGAGTGCAGCATTTTATGGTTTTTACAGGATCTGATTAGTACAAATGTTTTTTTCTTGACGAAAATTTGAATTAGACATGTAGAATAAAGTTATTTTGATGAAATATCACATTTTATAGCTTCTGGCTATGATAAATGGTATAATTTGGGCAACTTTTAAAACAAAACATGCATTTTAAACCCACCGGCGGGTTGTGAAGTTCAGAGGGTGTCAGCATTACTCTGTTTTTCTTATTGTCAACAAATCCCATGAAAAGACTAAATCCAATAATGCGTTAGTCTATCTGTCATAACTTTCCGCCTTGTATGTATCTCTCAGCCGCAAGCCTACTTGTTTCTTCTGAAAAGTTAAATCTTTAAGAACAGGTCACTAATGTATAGCTTCATTTGGTATTTGGCTCAGGCCTGCACAGAGCCCTGACCGCAGCATCTTTGCAATAAATTGGAACGTCAATTGTGAGCCAGGCCTTATCGCTCAGTATCAGTGACCTCGCTAATGCTCTTGAGGTTAAATAGGACTAAATCCCTGCTGCCGGAAGGCTCTCACCAGAAGAATGGAGGCTCTTACAGCAGAACATGACTGATGATTTGGAATGATGGATGATCAACAACAACATGTGGCTGCAATGTTCAGGTATCTGAGTCTTTTTTTCAGGTGTACACATGCATTTGGCCAAATACTGTATCATATCAAAATTATAAATCTGAGCTATGACCTTCTAAAACACCCACATCACCTCTTGCTTTCTGTCATGACACAGTCTTCTCTGGCTTGTAGAGCTCAACAAAATTCAGAAATTCGATTTACCTTTTTGTAAAAGTAGAGCAGCTTAGGTGCACAAGGTGTGGGCAGCATCAGTGTCCAAACCCTTAGGTCTGTCACAGTGTGATTTAAATATCACACTGTGTCTTCATTTGCACATTTTATTGAGTGTACTGCAACACAAAATCTTAATATTGGTTTCATGCCTGTGGCAATGTTTTACACAGCTTACCTACTTCCGGTTTCCCAAGATTTTAGTGTCCTGCTGTTCTTTTGTTTTTGTGTGTTGCCTCTCTTCATGCTTACTATTATTTATTGCCAATCCTTTGCATTATTCCTCCTGCTTTAATTTTATTTTCCTGCCATGTTTCACTGCCAGTCCGCACTTATTTTGATATTTATGTTGTTATTTATCACTGTCTAATACTGTCCCTCAGTGAAGAGTGTTTTTGTTTGCCAGGACGTAATTTTTTATCTCTTCCCCTTCCCACTCAAGAAGAAAATTCACTCCTCCAAGGTTATGCTTGTAAATAAGAATTTGTTCTTCACCGACCTACATGCATAAATAAAGGACTTTTGTGATTCTCTACGCTGCGGAATTGATCTTCCAATTGTCCTTGGGATTCAAAGCTTGCAAAGACGAGAGCCATATCATCCTTAGAAGAAATAACAATTCAAAACTGAAAGCTGTATAAAACCCTCACTTGTTTTCTATCCAGAAAATAATTTCACCTAAAGCTCAAATAGCGGTGCTAAACATTCAAGTCAACGGGCCCTTTGTGTTACTGTATCAGTTAAAGCCCAAGAGATGTGTTCCATCAGACGCAGGCCATATGTTGCGTTCTGATGGAGGTTTGTTTTTCTCTGAATTCACAGATGAAGATATACATCCCTAGAGACCAAAAACGTGTTTGCTTGTGTGTATGTGAGCAAAAGTGCACCGGAGAGTGAGAGGGACTGAGTGAGGGTGTGTGGCAGAGGTTCACCACAGCTGCAGTGTTTACCCGGGCCGGCACAGGGGAGGGTCACCCAGAGCAGAACACAGCGTATGCCAATGTGGCACAGCTGTGGCCATCTGCACGGCAAAACTGTGCTCTCCAAACTCATATGGAACATGGCGTATCTATGTCAAGCATGCATAACCACATCTTGTGTCTTGGATTAAGCACACAAGTAGGTCCCTCAGGTGCGCGTCAGTCTAAAGTGACCACAATGATGATGCATCACCTCATCTAATGACATGCTTCTTCTTTTTGTTCAAGGTTTTTTTATTAAATGACAACTTTACAAAAACAATTACTGTACGATGGAATACACATTTTCCTCTTTT
>JAPMOB010223732.1:0-13205 GCA_029875015.1 Lepomis gibbosus
CAGTTACAGAGGGAGGTGTCCAGGCCCAGCAGGTCCAGCTTTTCAATCAGGTGCTGGGGAATGATTGTGTTGAATGCTGAGCTGAAATCTATGAACTGCATTTGAACGTATGAGTCCTATTTGTCCAGATGGGTGAGGGCCAGAAGGAGGGTGGTGGGGATGGCGTCGTCCGTTGAGGGGTTTGGACGATACGCAAACTGCAGTGGGTCTAGTGAGGGGGGTAGCTGGGTCTTGATGTGCTTCATGATGAGCCTCTCAAAGCACTTCATGATAATGGGTGTGAGTGCGACAGGACGGTAGTCACTGAGGCAGGACACTGAGGACTTCTTTGGCACGGGGACGATGGTGGTGGCCTTGAAGCACTTTGGAACAACGGCGCTGCTCAGAGAGATGTTGAAGATGTCTGTAAGAACATCTGCCAGCTGGTCAGCACATCCTCTGAGCACTCTGCCAGGTATGTTGTCTGGTCCAGCAGCCTTCCATGGATTTTCCTCACATCAGCCATGCTGAGACAGAGCACCTGGTTGTTGGGCGGAGGGGTGGTCTTCCTCGCCTCGTTCTGTGCTTCAAACCGAGCATAGAAGTCGTTCAGCGCATCTGGAAGGGAGGCATCATTGTCACAGGCAACGGATGTTGTCCTGTAGTTTGTGATGGCCTGGATCCCCTGCAACATGCGCCGTGTGTCACCGCTGTCTTTGAAGTGGCTATGGATTCTCTGGGCGTGGGCGTATGACCGCACATCAATGCACTGCTCTGTCTCTCAGACTTACAAATGCTCTGAATGGATTCATTTTATCCAGTCCCTGCTGTATTTAAAGGCCCTAGGACAGTTATGTTTCATAGACCTCCAGCCTCCAGAGAATTTATGCAAAGTTGTCCCCTGTGTTTACCTCAGTTAAATCAATTGGAAATAACGTGTGGCTCCAAAATAATCCCACTCACCAGAATTGTTAGTTATATCTCAGTATTCTGCCAGTTTATGATCTACAATTGTGTCCCCGAGCAAGCTACTGAAGTTGATACTGACTAGCAGCTATGTGCTAACCTGGACAACCCAGCTGTTGTCTAACGTTAGCATTAGCTAGTCTCCTTACATGCTTTCTAAAAGGTGGGTCTGTGACATTGACAATTTTGGGCCCTGTGACAAAAAACTCAAATTGGGCCCCTTCTGTGAAGCTGTTGTCACTACATCTCTAAGACCTATCTGTCCCATTAAAAGCTTTACATAACTCTAATTAAAGGCTTGGAACTGTCTTGCTTCTTGTAGTTCAATACTAGTACTAGCACAATATTTACTGCAAGTGGTTTGTACATGCAAGTCTGCATACAGTGTGTAGTTCACTATTTGATGCAAGATTAAAAGCCACCATAAAAAAGAAAATCTTTTACAGTCTCATTGTATTTATATTGTAAAATTAAGAGATAAAATTCTCTTAACATTTACACCTATCTATAGATGTCATTTAATGGCCATAATTCAGTCTAAATGAACGTATCAAACTGTAATATGTAATTATAGTTTGATACGTTCTATAATTTAATATAGTCTGTGTATAGTCTTACATGTAGGCTGAGGTCACTATTTCCATATATCCAGCATCCACACAGGAGGTTGTTTTTATTTTATTTCATAATCATCATTATGTGAGAAAATCATTTGTGTTGGAATTTCTGTCATTAATAAATCATTTAAAAAAAAAAAGAATTAATTTAAAAAGTTTTTGTTATGGTAAAAAGAGCAAGACAGACAGCGAAATCCTCACGGACTCCCTCGATGATGCTAACTGCCATGTCATCAACACCATGCTGCTCACCTTCTTCACTGGGAGAGGAAGGGCTAGAGTTAGGGGGAGACTGGGCTGCTGCTGACTCATCTGTTATTAGTCTGCTAAAAGTGGCAGGGGCAACGATTTATTATGAATATCTTGCTAAACGTGTCCCCGCACTGATTAAATGTTGTTGAAATGTAGGCTAACACTAATCTGTAGCTAGCTAGCTTATTTCACTGTGGACATTAAGGTTAAGGTTAACACCACTCACAGACTATTGACCACCCACCTTTCTTGGTGAAAAACTGGGTTGCAGATTTACATCCTTTCCTTTGTCTTTCCTCTCTCTCTTTCCTTTTTTTAAAACCGGAGTTTGGTTTACCAGGCAACATTGTGATCACTGTATTTCTGGCGCATCTACTGACTGCAAATAAACACCATCACTGATAAGTGAACTAAGGCAGGACCAAACCATTTCATGCAGATACAGGGGGGTGGTCGGTCAATATGGAGGTTTACTTTTTGGTCAATGGGGAAATTTTACTTTTATTGCCAAAAACAAAGAGATCATTAATTTTATTATTATATTTGAAATATATATATATTCTCAATGATGATGGTTTATATATATATATAATATAAAATAATTTGATATCAGTTTCTACCTATTTTTTTTGGGGCCCCTGTCAGTCAGAGGGACCTTGAAATTGTCCTAACTTTTCACACCTATAGGGCGCCTCTGACGATAAGCGACAGTCAGCTAGCCACTCTGCGATCCACTGTCCCTGGTCTGCCCCATTCCCCTCCGACACAGGTTGTGTCGCCAGTACGAGTGACACACTGTGAACGGTTTGTGATCGTTCCCTCTGGCTGGATGAATATTATGCATGAACCATGCAGTACTGCAGCTGGGGGCTCTGACACAAACCAGTCATTTAGTTGTTGTCTGACGTGCTACTAACAAGCTAATGTTAGCTGGTTGACTCAGAATGGGCAAATGTCAGAAGTTCAGAAGGCCAGAGATACGGACAAGTCAGTGGACAAGGCCGAGGGCAGTGGCGCTGAGGTTAGCACAACAAGCGGATCCTGGTGAGTCAATGTTGCAATTGTGACGTCCTTGATTCATTTTTATCTTGATTCATTTTATCTTATCAAAAAGCACAAACACACCACAAAAAGCTCTAGTGTGTGTAAATGTGAATGCATTATAATAAAATGTTTTATTAAATTCAGGTAACTTTGTAAAAAATAATTTTCTTGCGCTTGAAATCATACAGATTTTCCATTATACGGCAGTGAAGCTGGCATTAAATTTCAGGTGGTATTAAAAAGGTCTTAAAAAGTCTTAAATTTAACTTTGAGAATCATGGGGGTAGCCTGATGACAAAAGTTTTGGAAGTATTAGAAAGTTAAACCGTTGTCAGACTTGCTTGTTTTGATTACAGTGTGCTATCATTGTCTCTTCACACAAAGAGACAATGTTGTTAATGAAGCCTGAGCACAGTAGATAGATCCAGCGTCAAGACTTAAATAAGTTTTCTAAGTAATTAGTCTGCCCTAATTACAAGAGAACCTGGTTCCATAAATAGAAAAAGTTCTAGGTGAGAATTAATAATGTGATGTTATGCATCACACTTCTAAACAAATTAAATTTTGGTAGATAAACATCCAGTAATATAATTAGCAAAGGGAATAGTCTGAGATCTCTTTTTCACAGTGAATTGGTTTTGTCAGCTGATATGGGGCACAGGGCAGCAGGCTGAGATAAGAATAAAAGAAAAAGGATTGCACTGGTGATGAACTCTACATGCCATTGAATTTCAGGTTACACATTGTTGCTTTGATCCACTGAGCTTCTTTTTCATGTTATGAATGCTTTCCAACTGCAGGTACAAAATAAAGGTTCAATGTTATGCCAAGACATTTCAGTGTTAAGGGCTTCTTTATAACAATAAAACTACTCCAGGTTTTATTTAATTTATTGCGCACATTCACTTTCAGGCTCAAATTAACTCATGTAGCCCTTGGTCTCAAGCAAATCACAGATTTGAGGAGAAAAGGCTGGGTAAAAATAACAAAACACCTAGGTAGATCAAAGTAATGAAAAAGAAAAATTATCTAATAGGTAGCAGACATCTGAGGCAAAAAGCAGATACAGTAAAGTGATTTATTAAACACAACCAGGCAAAGGCTTGCAGATAGGTAAGGCAAGCAAGGTTATACCAGGAAAGCGAAAACGGGCAGGCAAATCCAAAGCCCCAAGGCCAAAATCCAGAACACAGGCAACATTTTAGGGCAAACAGAAAATCCAAAAACAATGAGACAGTCCAAAGAAAACCAGGCACAAACCTTGGGCAAGTTAAAGATGTGAAACCACCCATTGAGAAGACCTCTAACACTGAAGACCACGTGTTTATGCCATTCATTAATCAGCCTAATATAGGCGTTGGAGCGTCTGTTTCCTTTGCATTGTTTTAACCTCTCAGACTGTAGTTTTGCTCAAGTAGGAGATGGCTACATACAACAAATTCAGTGGTGAAAAAAAGTACACTAATCCTGTACTTATGTAAAAGCACTGGTACTCTTGCAAAATATTAGCCTACTCTGCTAAAAGCAGATGTCTTCAATTTATTTATTTTTTATTCATCACCATGTGATTACACATTTTCTGATGACAAAAGGTGCTTAAATTGTAAAACACAGAACACGCAAAAAAAACCCCATTAAAAAGCAAAAATAAGTGTGCTTTGCGTCGATGATAACAGCATGTATCCACGCTCCACAACACTTATAGTTTAGGGGGGTCGACCACCACCCTGAAAAAAATCCTAGGGGAAACACTGGATTAGTTTGCTGATTATTTTCTCCATTAATAGATGTTTGCAATTCTAAAAATAGTGAGAAATGCTGTCACAATTACCGAGAGCCCAAAACACGTTCAAAGTCAATGCTTGCTTTGTCTAATGAGCAATTACAAAGTTAAAAATTATTACAAATAAATTTAAATAATTTAAAAGAAAAGCTGCAAATCTTTACATTTGTGAAGGTGGAACCATGGAACGTTTTTTTACATTTTAAAAAAAGGTTGTTTTTTTTCAGGCAACATCACAGCAGGTCGGAGCTGATGGAGAAACCTGACCAAACAGAGATGTCATTGGTTTGATGAGCTCCTATCAATAATAAAGACAGTGGGTGTGTTTTGATGTGCCATGATGTCTTTGTCTTTATTTGCTACAGCCAGTCTGACCTGCTTTCTGTCTTGTCTTCATTCTCTGAGCACCAGTGCTCCTCCATGCATGTCAAAAGTGACAGACAAAATATTAGGAACATCTTTTAATAAAATGCAGCAGCACCACCAAGTACAGCCTCAGAAGTACCAAAGCACACACTTAACTGAAGTAGTAGTCTCAGGTGTAGGTGGTTTCTGCTTTTCCTTTGGTGTTTACATTTCTATCTTGAAGGTTTGCAATTCATATCAGGGCAAAGCGTGACTAGTATTAGGACTACTATATGAAACACAGTTGGGATTTATTTTTCACAGATAGTCATTTGGTTTCCAGGACTCCACACCCACCTCTACTGAAACTGACTGTTAAATTAATAAAGGTCAGTACTGCATATAATTTCTTGTTTTTTTTTCCCATTAATGGCATGAGTGCAAGTCAGAATGGAAATGATTTTTAACATATCAAATACTGTAGTTGCTGAAGCAGTAAGAAGTACCAGTTTCATGCTTAAAAAGATAATAAATAATCTCTTCTCAGTGATGGCAACTCAGTTGGAAACCTTAGACAACTCATTAGAAGGAGAAGCAGACAGGAAATATTTTATGCTACAACATGTACTTACTGGCACTGCCGCACGCTGTAGTCTGTTAACCAAAGTGACAACCAGCAGCATCAATCAAATCACATCAGCTCACTTTATTTGTAGCACAATGCTGTAGCACATTTTGTAGCACATTGTAGTTACAATGCAAAGCGCTCCACATTGAAATAACGAGAGCTATACGTGACCATAAGGAATCTGTATAATGTCATCAGCACCAGCTGGAGAGCGGATGGTTTTCTTCTGCCATGCTGCTTTCATTGCGTTAATACATGTTTGGATTGTACAACAAAGCCTGTGAAAGCCACTTTGGTGGTCGCAATATTATTTTGACCTACAATTAAGCAAACATGACTTTTGGAGAGTACTGCTGATTTGCAATTTTGCTAGAAGTCTAAAGTGAGGAAAAAATAATGATTCTAGATAATGATAATGAAGAGTGAGGTGGTGCTAGATTCTATAATAAGAAAAGGAGAGTTAGATAGGTAGAAATAGTTTTAAGTTTATTACAGCTGTTGTCACTTCTGAATGTAACTAAATGTAACTGAAGTTAAGATTATTAATCATTAAGTCAACCGGCAAAATTCTCTCTGTTTTTAATTTTCAGTTTCATTGTACAAAGTTGTGCTACAGGGTTATAAAAGCATACATGATTACTCTGTGGAGTGGTGATTTTTTTCTTTTGTGCATCAGGGGGGAAAAAAACACTCACCCAGCATCACAGAGACCAATTTTCAAATCCCAGAAGTGGTGTCGCTGGAAAACGGAGATGGACAGGATAGACGGACACTGTTTCTTTGGCTCACACTTACTGTCATCAAGTGATCACACTCATGTGGGCTCTCTGCCATCCAGTGTTTGTTCTTGTCTGATCCTATTTCAACTTGACAGTGAAGCTCATTATTGTTGTTTTAGTGGTTACATTCTTTAACATTTCATTCCAAGTGATCTTTAGAAGTCTGTGCCACAGCCTTTCTTATATATTAGATCAAAAATATATGAGAAGCAATGATAAAAGCCTTACGTTCCCCCGAAAAAAACTCACAAAATGTAATGTACTAAGAGACTGGAGGGTTATTTGGAAAAAGTTAAAGTTGACTGCATGGTGCTTTTATCTGATGACTAAGAATAAAGAATGATAATGTTTTCCTTTATTCTCACAGTAAAGAAATAACCATCTGTCAGATGATGGATTACTTCTCAAGCAGTGTCTAATGGTGTTTTCAAGTGAAAATATCATTGCCATTCAATGTATTCTGATCCTCACTTGTGAACCCTTTTACACTTTGGCCTTACCTGCTAGGATCCACAACTATATATGAATTCTAATGGGACAGAAACAAAGCGGCATCTTTACGTAGCTGTCAAGAAAAGTGGAAAAAAAAATCTCAGGCGTGACTGTACGTCAAATACAGCCTCGTTGCTAAGAGTTTTGTTTTTCACATGTGGCACCTTATCCATTATTTGGGTTGACTTCTTCCTCACAGCAACACAGCGGACCAGGTGAATGGAAAATAAGCAACAGTGTAGGGAACACAGTAAACATTAATGTGATATGCCACTCCGGAAAATGTTGACTTTGCCAGAGTTGAATAATGGTCCTCATTTTATGCAGTGTGATGTTTCTGTAATTCATTTGCTCTTTTCTTCAGGCCATTACAGAGGATTACAGATTACCTTTACCAGCTGTAAGCTGTGGTGTCGTTCAGTATTCAATGCATTTAAATCAAGCCATTGTAAAATGGCCAGCTTGTTCAAAATAGTAACTGTTTATAATGGAAAAGATATTCTCTATTCATGAACTTGTTTTTGATTGATTGTTGCAGCCTGCAGTGTTCCAAAAAAGGAGCTGATGCAGGATGCCGATATGAGGCTGAGAAAGGACCTGAGGAGGCTCCATTAAAGCCCCAAAGTCATGCTCACTGTTCGGAAGGGGAAAGTTCAGTTTAATTATGGAAAGTTAATGCTGCTTTTTATGTTGCCTAAGGGGGCTGCTCTCGTCCTCCTCCTCCCTCTGCATATTCAAAATTCCTGTTTTGTTTGAAGGACAAAAAAAAGAAAAAGGATCTGGATCACAGGTCTGAAAGTTTGGATGTAGAAACCAACCCCATGCATAGATATACAATACCGAAACTCAAAATTTAAGACTCCTAAACCATGTCTACTTATTGTACTACTTATGGCAGATGTATTTTTTAGAACGTAACATTTAATAAAATTCTTTAGCTGTTTGTACATGTTCTTTGTATTCCACATTTCATCTGTATAAAGTTTTATATGTATCTGTTCATTAAATTATTTATCAATCAATTAAGTTTGAGGTACCTAAGACATCACTTGCAATTACCATTTTATGGTACTTTATACCTCTGCTCAACTACATTCAAAGGAAAATATTATACTTTTTGCTACATTTGTCTGACCACTGTGGTTATTACTTTCTTTTTAGATTTTATCCAAAAAAATAAATGATTATCTTATAAAATACAGCACATTGTTTTAGATTAAACCTGAAATTCCAACTTTTTGACTTGTGACGCCTCAAGAAGAAGCAGTGTCTTGTGATGTTTCAGATGTCTGAGTTGTTAGCACCTCCACCAAAGAGACATTTCCCATCTAACAGTTTTATTTAAATATTTTTGAGGGCTGAAGAGACAACATTATCATTATATTATAAAAAACTGAGAAATGTCCAAAAAATGAAAACTGTAAATGTATATATCACAACTGTGATCCTTTTTCCTCCCAACCTTACTTACAAGTATTTTCACATTGTTTGCTACTTTTACTTAAGTAGAGGATCTAAGTATTTATTCCACCACTGCTTAGGAATTGTTTATGTCAAATAGGAACAGAATCAGTCCTAATAAGTCTTCAACATCGTCTTGAAGTATGTCAACACAAATAAGCACATCCACAGGGGCAGCTTTCACCAGCAATACTTTATAAAAGACACCTAAACAAATGTTGTTTTCTAAACTGATTAATGCCAAACAAGCAGACTGATGGCAGAGTCGCATGAGGAGCACAACCTTATCCCAAAATAGACAGTTTTATTACCATAAGAGAGACCAGTCGATCTGGAGCTGAAGCCAGAGGGGGTTGCCACATGTCAGGCAAATGACAGCCTGGACGTGATTCTAATTGTTTTCAATGATTCTGTTGGATTTTAATCGCCACACAAGTGCAGGGGGAGGAGGGAACAAATGTGTGTTTTCTTGCTGGAGTTGCCATTTTTGGAAAGTCAGGGCGCTGCCGTGGGACAAAGACGCAGACTTGAGGAAATATTTGCACATCCAAAGTGGTCCAGAGTCGAGTTTACATATCATAATTTGACACAACTTCAACACACCGTTCTTGCATAAACTCTACTTCAGCAGACATGCAATGTTTTACTGTTCCCCACAGAGTGCAAGGCCTGCAGCACTGAAACGTTAGTTTTGGAATAAAACGGCACTTGAATGAAAGACATTTTTGAGCACTGCCACATACAGTACCCACAGTCTGCTTTAAATCATTTATATTGTCTTTTATAGGTTCTAGCATGTTGTCAATATCCACGAAACATTTACATATTGATTGATTTATAGCTTGATATCCAGCTAAACATTATTGATAGCATCAATACTGTACGTCCCTTATCAACCTAGAAATAAATAAGTAATTGGTAGGTAGGTAGATACATTTATTTGTCACCATATAACAAGTTATACAGTGAAATGGAGTTTTGTAACTCCCTTCTGCTACATAACAATGTACATTAATACAGAAGCAATATTATATATATAATAAGCTGATTTAAAACTCATTGACACAAGGAATACTACATCATGCCTCCTTTTCCCCATAATTTGCTTTATATTTCTATTCAGAGAAATAAAAATTCACAGTGTAATATGAGCAGCTGTCATAGAGAGTTGCTATCAAAGAGACTTTTTGCTCTCCATCCAACCCCATCATCACACCAAGAGAGAGGGCTTCACCCTGCAAGTTACTGTCCTTTTCATCTCTGTGTGAAGGTTTTGTATGCAGTCTCCTATCAGAGCTTTTAACAAGAGGACAGTCGGCACGACACTCTGTCACCACTCTTTCTTGTTTCACATGAAGTAGCGAAGTCCTTCACTAAACAGAATGGGCATTGCAGACAGTGCCTCCAGGTCCCTGAGGAGGTCATTACGATAGGGATGAGCAGCTCGAAAGTACTGTAGGACGGACAGCAGAGTGACAGCAGGGGAGGACAGGACACAATGTGGGGGGGAAATATAAATTGGAATGTGCTGAGTTGAAATAGGTCGGCTTTCTGTTAAAGAAGAAACTTTTGACATGTCTTGCTTGTATCAGCAATCCCCCAGCTCAACAAATATTTGAATATCTCTCTAATAATCCAAACCAATAAAAATTGTAGTTTATTGTCAGTTTATTTCTACTTAAAGTATAAATGTGTGACATTTTGTTGCTGATATTAGCAGCCACGATTGTGTTAAAGTCATATAAGTTTCTAGTTGATGTCCACTTTCCACACCAAGTGTTTGACTGAAAGATGATCTCTGCAGTGCAGAACCACCATTACGGTAAATGCCTTTGCATGCTTTAAAATGCAAAAACACCTACAGAATACACAATTACCCATACTATTTTTGCCAAAAATAGTAGTATGTCAAAACTCTGCCTGACATGTTTGGTGTATTTGAAAAGTTTGGGAACGTTACTAGATTTTGAATTAAAGCTCTGCACATTTGGCTGCACAGCAAAACATCTGTACTGACTGACCCAGTGGTGGGCCGCTGCTTGTTAAGGGCTGTTGAACAGTACTGCCGGTATGTAGCTCTGTGCAGTTGAAACTACAATTCAAACTTTGTTGACAAGAAGAAACAACAATGAGCTGAGGGGAAGTGTTTCGAGAGGATTGTTGTGTGTTTTAACATCATCAGGGAAGTATCAAGCACACTGACGAAAGAGAATGCTGATACTCAACTCAAATATTTTTTAATTAGTTTCCTACAGTAGGCGCGAAAAACAACATTGTGGATCTCATACAATTACAGTATTTGCAGCTCCTAGTAGCCTAAATCCGGATCCTTTTTCTAACTCTTTATGCTGTAGAAGTAATCACTTCTGGTTTATACATAAAGTGTATAAATCGTTCGCTGTTATAACACTGGACAACCTCTAACATACCAACAGTCAACAGTAATTAGTCAACACAATTGCTATGTCAGCTATGTCTGTAAATCAGTTATCCACTTTGGTTCAGACTGAAAAACTGCAATGACTATTAGATGGAAGAAGTTTGGTACACTTCCATGGTCCGAAGAGGATGAATCCTATTGGCTTTGGTGATCCCCTGCCTTTCCAGTGCCACCTGCAGGTCAAATTTTTCACTCTTCCAGTTACACATCTCAATATTTATTGAATGTTTGGCACGAAATTTGGTACAGACAATCCGTGTTCGCCAATGATGTATCCTAATGACTTTGGTAATCCGATTGTTCGACACTTGTGTTTTTGCAACCTGTTCTCTTCCCAGCCCGTCACATATTGAACAACACCCATGGCACTGCTTTTTAACAACCTTTAGTGTCAATTTTGTAAACCCATTCATTCCCTCGTCACTTATGGACGCTTGATCAAGACCCTTTTTCGTTGCTTTTTAATGCCCCGGGTACCCTTTAACATTGTTGTAGCACATTGTTATGTGGCTCAAAGTCCACAACAAAAGGGAGACGCACCATGGTAAACATTTAACAAAATGCGTTTATTTAAACAAAGGTCAAGCAAACTTAAAAGGGTATTTCAAACTAATATAATCAAAGTATGAGGTATGTAGTCTGTGGTTTCAGTAGTGTCTAGGCAGGATGTTGGTTGCCTGAGTATGTGTGTAGGTGTTGTAGTATGCAAAAACAAGATAAATACCACAGCCCAAAACCAAAGAAAACCAAACTTAAGGAGAAACCGGGGGGCCGGCTGCAGGGAGGTCTGACCTGGTCTTGACAGCAGCCTCCTGTAGAATGAAAAGACAGGGTTACAAATAGTCTAACCTCAAAAGACACTGGGTCTAGGCGCTTCCAGTTACCGTAAGGGGCTCTTGACCTACAAGGGGGGAGAGAGAGGCCACACCCACTCATGACCCCACAGGGGGTCACACACATGTACCACTGTAACTAAGTTAGCAAGAATAAATATGCAGCGCGTGGTTAGACTTGAAACTAGCAGTTAACACTGTGAAATGTTGCAATTTTGTTATGTAACCGTGCTACTCTGTAAGCTAATACTGTGCTAGTTTTGGAAAGAGCTACATGACATAAACTGCACCCATTTATGGTGGAAAAAAAATCATGTCTTTTGGGTTTTTCCTTTTATAGTCATTTAAGTCTGTTCTTTTTGTGATCACTTTTTGTATTAGTTAATCCACTGTCAGTAGTTCTTTGTTAAAGTGTTTCCTTGTTTAAAAGAAAGGTTGGCACTCTTGGATGAAGTGTGTGTAGCAGGTGAAGTATTCGATGAGTCGGTCTGTGTCAGATCACACTGTGAGGCTCGCCAAGGGGATCTTCAAAGTAGTCCTCACTCTGTCCATAGGACCTGACTTGTTTTTTGCAAGCAGGACTTTAAAATGTCCCATTTCTACATGTTTTAAAAGAATCATACTAAAGCATAACAACCATGTAACATTAAGCATCGCATGCTGCATAATGCTTAATGACCACATGTTCAAACGCTTCGGCTCCCATTGTATTTCTTCAATAACAGCTGATATTTAATCAACAATTTTTTTTGAGACAACGTATTTGAGAAAGTGGGGGAAAATACCTCCTCCACCTGTGTTCGAATGCTCACAGACGTTAACGGTGTTGCATACAGACTCCCAACAGTGTTCCATAGAGAGAGTATGATTTGCAAAATTTGGACTTTAAACTGATCATTTGTGAGTTATTTATTTATTTGAGTAGAAGAGGATATTATTGAAATCTTCAAAACAAGGTGATTTTTTGGGGATTAAAACGTAAGTTTAACTGCTTTATTACTGCTTAATAAGCTGGAAGACCATAGAAGTTAGGCATGATTGTGTTGCGATATTAATTATTGTGTGAGTAAAGCATGAACCATGTGAAACGTAAGTGAACAACATTACCATATCTTTCTGAAGAACATGGAGAAGGGCAAACAATTTCTATATGTTGAGAAAATTTAATGACTGAAAATAACTAATGTGCAAACAGTGAACTTATAACACAAATGAAATGATTAGGATACTGTGTGTGTGTGAGTGTGT
This sequence comes from Lepomis gibbosus, assembly GCA_029875015.1. Lineage (NCBI taxonomy): Eukaryota > Metazoa > Chordata > Actinopteri > Centrarchiformes > Centrarchidae > Lepomis > Lepomis gibbosus. The sequence continues at coordinate 12,868 of JAPMOB010223732.1, forward strand.
TTGTGTGTGTGCACCATTTAACACTATTTACATTTAACACTAAACTAAAAAAAATTTACAACCACAAATTGTCAGTATATCAGCAGTAGGATGTGTTCATTTTGTGTGTGCACTATTTACTAAGGGACGTCTCGATCAGGTTTTTTTGCCCTCAAGTCTGAGTCCAAGTCATTTGATTTTGAGTATCTACCGATACCGAGTCCCGATCTGCTACTTCTATAATACTTTAAAAAAAAAGAACAAAGAAGAGCGAAAAAGCAGATCCAGGATGTTCCTTATTTTTTATTTAATTCATCTTATTTTAACATTCAACAACTCTGTTAACAAACAGAGCACTT
>JAPMOB010223739.1:0-12742 GCA_029875015.1 Lepomis gibbosus
ACGAGGTGTTGACATATGAAGCATTAAGGTAAGCACACACACGCATTAAAAGTTGAATATAGTCCTTTCCAAAATCTGGACAGGTATGTAAAGTTTTTCTAGTCCATTTTAAGAAAGCAGGACTTTTCTTTTCGATTTACTTTATTATAAGTTGTGTCTGATAAAATTTCTTTGTCCACTAAGTTAGAAAAAGCTTTCAGTCCATTTACCATTTATTCATTTCAGTATGTGTTTGTAACTTTTCAAATGGGAAATCATTGAATTATCAATTCACTACAGTGGTTTATGACAAGTGTATGTCTGATCATTAAGCTGTTTCCCTCCTCCTCCAGGTGGGCATGGTGTACCGTCAACACACGCTCCGTCTTCATGTCCCACCCATCCAACGACTTTCTGTTCGGGCAGGATGTTTATGCTTTAGCTCCATTTCTGGACCTGCTCAATCACCGCCCCGACGTGCAGGTAAGCTTCAACACATAAACACTTCACCATATGTAAAAGCACTCAGCAGATACTGTAGATGTTGTGTATTACTACGTATTTATTCCCGTCATACACAGAATATAAAATTACCTCTTCTGCTTCCTGAGCTTTAAATGAACGATGAGCCAATAATGAGTTTTCATAAATCTCATTGTAATTATGTCATGTCCTCAGGTAAAAGCAAGTTTTAATGACGTGACAAGATGTTATGAAATCAGGAGCGTTTCTGGGACACTCCGTTACCAGCAGGCCTTCATTAACTATGGTTCCCATGATAACCAGCGCCTGATGCTAGAGTACGGATTTGTCGCCCTGTACAACCCCCACAGTGTGGTCTACGTGGATACAGGTGAACTACAGCAGGAAATAGACTGTATGAAAAGCCTATCAATTTGAAAAATGCAGTAATCTGTACCAATCTGTTTTTCACTGTGGTCCCGCAGATCTCCTCTGTGACGTTTTAAATGGTGACAGGAGTTTGGATCAGAAGATCAGGTTTCTCAGAGAGAACGATTTCCTTCAGTAAGACTGTCATTTACATTGTTTGTTTTAGATTTTATATTGGTTTGTCTGTAAACCGTGTTAATAGCTCTTCAAGACGCTTTTATTATTTCTTTTATAGTGTTAGAGGAACCAGGAAGGTTGTTGAAGGAACACTCCTGTATTTTTGGAAGTACATTCAGCCTGTCATGCCCAGTGTAGTACCAGTCTTTACACTAAAATAGAAATCCAGATCTGTCTCTGTGTTGCACACAGAAATGAGAGAAAACTGAAAGTTAAATATTATTAAATTATAATAAGTCTAAAGTTGCATTAAATCACTCCTGGTCTTTCCTTCCAACTTTTTCTTTCTCCCTGTCAGTAATCTCACCTTGGCCAGTGAAGGTCCCAGTTGGAGGCTGATGACGGCTCTTAGACTCTTGTCTCTCCCACAAACACTGTAGTAAGACTATACACACATACGCCATCATGTGTATATCCACTTGCTTATTTTGCTTTAAAAAATTTTGGATTCGGTCCTTCGAATGTGTCAGTGTCTACGGATACAAATTATTTATTTGATGTTTATTTTCAGTCCCCACTGGAAGGCAGTGCTGCTCGGCCAGGTGGTGAGTAAAGAGAGAGAGCAGTGCAGCATCCAGACAGCTCACACTCTCTGTCAGCGGCTACTACATGACGCAAACAGAGCTCTGGATCAGGTGTGTAAATGTGCACACACACTCCACCAAGCATCAGACTATTTTTCCAGCAATGCAACACATGAACTGATTTTATTTTGCTCTGTGCCTTCAGATCTCCCACCTCCTCCAGCAGTGTGACCAGTCAGTCAGGGAGCAGCTAGATGTGGTAAAGTCACTGCGACAGGAAGAGAAGTGCATCCTGGGAAGCTGCCTTAAGGCACTGAAAGGCACACTGAGACACCCAGATGAAGTGTTGTCATGCCAACCTGATGATGACACTGTGAGCTGACATTTGATTGGTGCTCTGGGCCTGCCAGTCTCTAGAAGAAGCAAGGTTATTGTCTGAACTGGTGATGCGGGTGTTCCTGATCTGCTTGATGACCAGTATGGCTGACGGAGGCAGCGGGATTGCCTGGCGTCCTGTAACCACAGGGGCACAGGTTGATTCCAGGCATGCAGAAAGAGCATCTGTCCTGTTTTAAAAACAGTGAGGCTCCAATCACCACCATCAACTGAGCCAAGTGAAGGTCAAAGAGACAGTGCACTAGAATTGCTGTAAACAAACTGGACTCATATAAGACGGATTTATGTGAAAACAGAGAAGAGAAGACAACAACACTGACTGGAAACTGGAAGCCTCACTAACTGGCGTGCGATGTGCACGGCCCAGGACCAAAGGGCTCGGCAGCGGGTGATTAAAACTGCTCAGAAGATCATTGGTACCCATCTCCTGAGCATCAGTGATATCAGTGCGGTTCTTACGCAGAGCCCAAAGGATACTAAAGGACAGTACCCACCCAGCCACAGCCTGCTCACCCTGCTGCTTTCTGGGAAGAGATATAAGAGTTTCTGCTGCCGCACCACCAGGCTGCACAGCAGCTTTTTAACCAAAGCTATCAGACTCTTAAACCCTAATTCATCCTCAGCACGCTCCAGTGATGATAGTTTTTTTCTGTTTTCACCTTTTTTCATAATTGATTCTTTATAATGTAAATTTTCTGCTACAAAGCAGAAGGGAGTTACAAAACTCAGTTTCACTCTATAATTTAACAATAAACAATAAAACTACCTACCTACCTGACACAGTTACGCTGTCTCGTTTATGTTTCCAATCAACAGAACTTTCCTGATCATTTCCATTGAGGGGTTGTCAACAGCGAGATATTACACAAGACCTTCTATGACAGCCACGTAAATTGGAAATTTAATTGTCCCTGCTTATATTGTAATTTGGATAACTTTTCTTTATTTACATACAACTCCCTCAAGAAATCACCAGAATTGCAAGCATCATTTTTGGCAAAATGTCTGTTAATTGATTCAGATGAAGCATTGTGGATTCTTACAGAAACAAAGTAAGGAATAATCACCAGACAGGCTTTAATGTGGGTTGTAGTCTCATAGCCATATGAAATTATACATGTTCAGAAGTTAGAAATTAAATTTCAAAACTGAATGTGGTCAAAGGTGTCTGTATTTGACGGAAACACAGTGGCTGTTTGGTTAGAACAGGTTCCTCAGAACCAAATTGATTCTTCCTGCAGTTTAAAGTCAGGCAGGAAACTGTAACCATAGCTGTTAACGTGAGAGTGTTTTTCTCCAGAAAGGCGACAGGTTCATCATGATGTCTGCTTGTGTTGTGATGCATGCTGCCCCTAAAAACAATTAACAAGTGAAAACAAAGACTGGAATTGTTCACTTGCTGGATTAGACACTTGCAGAGGGAGGTGACCCCAGGTGAACGTCCGAACGTGTTTTGGTCAGAGTTGAACAACCGCCTTTTTCTTCTGGTGACGCTGGACAGCCTCCATGGCAACTGTGGCTTCATAGAGAGGGACCGCCTCCTCAGGTTGGGGTCTGGAGAGGCAGATTGAAACCAGACAGACAGACAACAGATTACATTTGATAAAGTTATACTACAGTTATATTGTATGACATTGTGCTTTGCAGTTTTGGTGGAGCTATTACGACTATGAAAGTTAAAAATGTATTTCTACATTTCTGCATTTCTAATTATACCAAAGAGATGAGAAAGAAACCTACTTTGTGATGTAGCCTCACCTTTATACAAGGGAGAACTACTACCAAGAAATACTGAATTTAAATGTATTTTAAGGATTTTATATCTGATCAAACTGAATATCCATGTTTCCTTCGTCCATCCTGATCATTGTCATGTATTCAGTATGGTGAATCTGCCTGTCACCGGTATTCGGCCGAGACAAACAGGAAGTCTTGCCCGCTTGAGTTTAATGTGACGGACCCCTACAACACTACTGTGTGGTAGCTGTGAGATGTGTTTTTGAGTTACCTGAGTACTCCGGCTGACATCTTCTCCACAATGTCCTTCAGAATATCTGACACATTGTTGTTAAGGTGGGAGTGGTGATATGCCGGATCATTTTTATTTAATTTAATTAATTTAACCAGGTAAATCCATTAAGATGAAATACCTTTTTCAAGGGAGAATTGGCCAAGAAAAGCAGCAGGATAGGATTTAAAGTTACAAGGAAACAAAGGGCAATTTAAAACATTTAAAAATACAAATACATAAATATGACAATACAATGAAAACATTTTCCAAGACGCATCATGTGCATGTGCTTTAGATTACACACTTTGAGGAAAGGATACGGAGGTATCTTCCTTGCTGAGCTGATGAAGCCGTCCACACTTCGTGGTTGAGAAAAGTCAAAGAGGCTGATTTTAAGTAAAGAAACCTGCAATCTGGAGGATCCAACTGTAAAAATACATAAACAACCATAAAACTGGTTGCTGAAAAAGGTAAACGTTTACTTTATCTTTCTGAATTCAGCTATACAAAATTAGAACAATAATAACACTTATTTTTATCTATTAGGACTAGATTTAAGCTGTCACATATTCAGCAACTTAACATCACTGTACGATGCAGCTGTTACTCTGACACTGACTCACCTGCAGGTCTTTGTGAGACGTGACCCAGTGCCCCCCCACTCCCAGCGCACTGATAATGTCATGTTTGTGCGGGAGTGTCTCCGACTCCTCGTCATCTTGGAGACGCACTACAAACACAGGAAAATGTTCTGGGTTGATCTAAAGTGCCATTCAGAAGCCTCAGAGCACGCTGACAGACGTGATGTACAATCACACATGTTCACACACAGAAAAATATGTTTACCTCCAGAGTCTATGACTATATCCACTCCCAGTCCTCCCGTCTCCTCCAAAACCACTGGCAGCAGGTCTGATGAGCCGTTATACACTGGAATAACCTTGGCTTCACACGCAAAGACAAATATGGTTAAAAACACATTTTAAAATCTGCTGACTGAGTGCCAGTTTGCAATCCTGCTCCTGTCTGCAAAAAATATGTCAGATGCTCAATTAAGTTGCAACGTTGCAACTTCAGTATTAACCACATGGTGGCAGCAGGTGTCAGACCGAAACTTTCTCAGGATCAGAATCAGAATGAGGTTTTTTGCCAGGTACATTTTCACATACGAGGAATTTGCCTTGGTATATAAGTGCTTCAGAACATAAATATAGAAATCTAAATATAGATAAAGATAAAGTAAAGACATTTAAAATGTACAAGTATAGGAAATAATCTGATAATGAGAACATAAGTCTTATCTTGGGGTTCACACAGCTAAGTTTAAATGTTAACTCTGTGACTAAATGTGTAAAAAAGTTACTACCAAAGCAATGCATCTGATAAATTAACTGTGGTGATTTGCCGTACACCGGAATCATCCTGCCTTCAGACAGACGAGGAACACGCAAAGCGATAAACCTACAGCTCATACGGATTAATCCAACAGCTGCAGGAATGCAAAGACAAGCAAGGAAGCAAGCATGTAAGTCAGTTAGAAAGACAGGAAGAAAGAAAAGATCTCACCTACTAAAGGATCCTGAACACCTGAGGAAAATATGAAGGGGAGGAGGAAGAAAAGGAGAAAAGTATGGAAGTTTCAAAGAGGAGTGAAAGAGAGAACTAAACTGATCAGAAAAGAAGCTCCTCTCCTAAAATAATTTTGTAGAACATGCATTTGAAAACACTCCAGAGATTGGGCTGAAAACCTTCACATTATAAACACTGTTAAGGATTTTAAAAGGCTTTGAGAGCCTGAACATACCCACACTGGGCCGAAGCTGCTCCAGGAATGCGTGTTTTTGCGGCGAGTGTGATGTTGTCAGAACCTTCACGCCGTGATAACAAGCTAACTGGATGCACATAAGCCCAAAAGACTGAGGAGGGAGAGGAGACGGGAACATTACACTTTCATGCAAACTGAGATTTAGTAGAACTCATTTTATGTTTTATTTATTTGCTTTTAAAAGTAGAGAACGATCGGAAACACGTGTTGCAACACAAGTCCCCGGATGGGTTAAGTCCGTCCTGGATGATTGTTGCGGTTACACGGTGAGCATGTTTCTCCGCTACGTCACCCAGACGTCCAGTTCTTTGATTTTTTATTTATTTATTTTTTACATACGCTTGCTCCATCCATGACCAGGAGTGTGTGTCCGGCTGCCATGTGAGCATGTGTGTGTAGAGCAGTGTAAGCACAAACACCGTCACGCAGCGCTCCTGCAACACACACCGAGCTGAGCTTCTCCGGTTTCTGAACTGGAGAAAAACAGAAACACTCAGATGAGATTTCATTATGTGCTGATGACACACACAATTTCCAGCTCTGACAGAGAAGATACAAATGTGTATATAAGCATATGACAAAATGTAAGTTTTCCCCTTTATAAGTTGCTTTCAAATGGTTTTCCTACGACCTACAAAGACAGGACACTCATGTTCTCTTGAAAATTTAGTCAGACAGAAGCTAAGGTGAAAGAGCGGGGCAGTCTGTGCACTTAAGGTGCTTTATGCTTCTTTCAAACTGCAGACACCACTTTCTTTTAGTTTTTGAAGCGTATGAAGTGAAGATAAAAGGCTGACAGAGAACAGTCTCTGTGCCTGATGTCTGTTAGGGCAAAGTGGAGCAGCTGAGAACGGTTTGACCTTTCAGATGAGAGGATGTGACCTGATCTCCTTTTTTTGTGAGCCAGCTTGTCACACAGACAACACAGCAGGGATCAAGGAATCTTTCTTTAGAACATAAATAATATGTGTTGGTTCTCTGTGTTGTGAGAATGTGTGTTTGATGATAATAGAAGGTGCTTGTCGCAGGAACAAAGTGCATCCTATGCAACCTGTGTTTGTGTGTGTGTGTGTGTGTGTGTGCAGTATGCTACCTAAAAAGTATTCATCTATGTCAATGTGATCACACAGCCCAGAGCAGGGAGAGTCTATAGGCAGAATACCTGGAAAGGGAAGGTTGAACACAGGACACCGTTAATACTGCGATTACACATATGTTTCAATATTGAGGATTAAAAATTACATTAAAAAGTTAAACTCATGTTAGTCCTATTTTATTGAGTCAAGAGTTTTTTGTTTTAGTAGAATCAGAACCAACAATGTTCCAGATATTGATAAAATTTAACTTATTAATTTAGATGTGAGAGCTGGGAAACACAACACCTACATCTGAAAATCTTTGCACAATACAATAATATGAAGAGGCAATAAATAATAACACTGAATTATCACCCGGCTCTAGTTATTGTAAATGATTACTTATCAGATATTGGCAACATTTTCTAAACCCTGCATCCCTAAACAACCCTAACCCCACAAATACAGTTAACATCTCATGCTCCATCGTTCACAAACAACCACTGTCAGAGTCAGAAGGCATCGCCTACATCGGATAAATAAAAATGTCTTACCTACAACCTCATCCTCCGGCTGGAAGAAAGAGACGTCGTCGCCCACTGCAGGAAATAGCAAACAAACCAGTTAAACTTTCCATGAACGCACTCACTACTAATCACATGTATGACTTTTAAACAGTCATGTAGCAACAGCAAAAAAACTGTGTTTGTGTGTGTTTCCAACCTTGCATGACGACCCCGGCCACCTCTCTGCCAACAGGCGTGAAATCTCTCTGGATCCCCATGTCAGCGAGCAACTGGAGCACATGACAGACAGAGAGGACGAGTCAACAGTGATCACTACAGTCGTACAAGGGGTGATGTATTTAACCACCTCATGTCAGTTTCATTTACTGACCTTTACTGGCATTGAAGTAGTTCTGAATGATTTAGAAATTTGACTAAAATTGAAATTGTAATATGATTTGGGATTCTAGGGTAAATGATAATTTTCACATCATTAATCTCATTTTCATCGAAACACATTAAAATAAATTATGCATACATGACCATTTTTCTATTTTGCCTTGGATTAAAGCTTTCTGTTCACCTATCTGATGACTTTCTAACCAGGTAACAGTCGTGCACACATACCTTGAGGTCCAGTGGGCTGAGTCCACATGCCTTTACCCGAACTCTCACCTGATGGCTGCCTAAAACCTCAGGAAGAGTCTGGGGAGACACAAAGTTTCACACAGAGAAACAGTGCTTGAAATCATGATCTGTAACCAGGTAGTTAGGCAGGCAGACAGGTTAACATCCGCTGCACAGACAAAAGTCAAACACAATCTGTTTCTTTAATAAGAATCGATTTAATAAGGAGATGGACACACAAAGACAGATTGTAAAGCATACATTATAGATGCATTTGATGCATATAGTTAGCAATCAATCAATCAGCACTTTCTTCTCAAACACTAATAGAAAATATATAATGGCTACTGGTATCAATTATCTGTCAAACAACCACTTTTAAACTAATACACTATCAAAGTTTTCAATTCAGTTGGCAAAGTGACAAACTAATGTGTGACTGATGGTTTTTCAATGTCACGTGAAGCTGTGTGAAGATGCTGGAGAGGTTTCACTCAGCATGGTTTCCACAGAGCCACAGTCTAACACATGCAGACTAGCAGATCTGCACTATTCCTTTGTTTTTCCTGATCTGCAACATTAGTGTGTAAAACCGTGAAACTGACCAGCGACAGCATCCACCTGAACAGACCCAGAGAGACAAAACACAAACTCACCGTTTCCTGAATAACGAGCTTGAACTCAGCATCACTCACTCCAGCTCGGCAGTATAAACCTTTCATTCTGTTAAACCTTTAATTTATGCAGAGATGCAGCTACAAGATTGCAAAATATAAACACTCTGCTTAATAACAATCTTAATCATATATTATGTATTGTGGAAGAAACCACTCTGCTTCCTTCCAGTTTCTGCTAAACTGACTAGCTTGAGTCAGCTGACCTTCTTCTTCGTTGTTTACATTTTTTGCTTGTGGTATTAAATCCATTACAATATCGCCCACTACTGGATGTTATGCATTAGCACAGAAGAAAGGTAACCCTTCATGACAAAATGAATCAGTCAAGCATCATGCAACGATCATATTTGCAACTAATCAGTCATGTGCAATCAATCATGCGTAACCACAGATGAACATTTCAAAACTTTCCTACTGTTTGTCTAATTATTGCAAGGACTGTGAATTTATAATCTGTGATCTTAAAGATGCTGCAGTGTCCTTTTTAATCTTATAACATGTTTATGTTATAAGATTTTTATAGTTTAGATTTTTTATGTGTAGGCCCAGTCAGTGGCTTATGTCTTCCGTTTTATGTGTTTAAAAAACTTGTTTAAAAATCACTTTGTGGATTACACTGTTCTGCTTTATGTAATTTCATTTGGCTGTCAAGTGTCTGTCTTACTTTGTGCACTTTTAGACCGGTAATCTCCTCATAATTTTTGTATCAGTTCACCCAGAGAAAGATTATCAGAAAAGTGTGAATTGTATCATGTTTTCTATTGTTAAATTGGCTCCCCCCCCCCCCCGTGAGCACATAGGCTAAACTTTGTGTTAATGAGTGGCTGGGCCATAAGGGCTCAGATTAGAGGTGTCATGATACACTTGAAGCTCACGAAATGTGACAATGCACAGTATTGGTTCAAAAGAACAAGACAAGAAAATAACTGAAAAGTATTTTGAAGACATATTCAATTCTAAAACATATGGGTGGTGTGTAGGGGTTCCTCCTCCAGAAGATTTTGAGCATTAAACACTGAATTTCCTGCATTCTGGAGAGAATTTGCATAAATTTAATGTGGAAATGTTTTCATTTTTATAAAGGGAAACACAAAATTCAGGTAGCAGATGATAAATTATAAAAATATAATGAAATATAAAGCAGTAATCAGTTGCTTGTTTTGTGTTTTTGCACAATGCACATTTCTTTCTTCTATATTTAAATTGCATTGCATATTTTCTTGTTGTTAGAATATAGCTTTCTCAAAGCATTTGTTATTTAACATTTCATGTTGCAAAACATTTTTAACAAATGCATTTCACAAAGTGGTGAGGACATGTCAGCAGTGTCCCCAGTGTAAATGACACCTTTGGCTAAACCTCTGGTAGCTTTGCTGTATTTATCTTTCATCATGGATCAAAGATTTACCATTCCCAAAGAGATGGACGTTAGTCCTGCTTATGGTAAAGGGCAGCTTGCAGGAGCGCAATTAATCCATACTGTATGAATTAATCCCATCCCTTCACTTCACTGTATCCCTGTGATCCAGACAAACAAACGGCTTCTAGGTTATCGCGGGATTTAGCATGATGTCATCATCTGTACTATGACATCTCGCGATATGTCAGTGGCGTTACCCCCATTTTCCAGCTGTCCCTCAATCGGTCGGGATTTCGGAACCACGGGAGGATCGCTAGAGAGGGGTTTGGTGATAAAAACAGCTCATTCTGGGAGAAGATACAACATTATATGGCTACATAAATACGCAACGAGCTACTTTATCCAGTATTTCACAATGGAAAGTGAACTATGAGGTAAGGGCAGAGTGTAGTAACGTTATGTTTGGTGTATTAAAGAATGTCCCTGAGCGGGCTGACGTTAGCTTCTCACTGGTTAGCCTGCATGCTAGCTGCATTAATAACGTTACCTCTGTTAGCGCAGCTAGTTGGTCATTTTTACCCGGTGTAGCCTGCTAATGTCCGTCTCTAGGTCTGATATTAACTTAGTCTAGAAGGTGTCTTAATATTGGTCTGTGTAACAAAACCAGGGTGACATGAAAGAAGATTCAATCCAGCCGCTACTACTAACAGTTAGCTAGTATGCTAGTGTTAAATCACTGCATCTGCCCTGCAAGACTGTGACCTGGAACATTTTACTGGTGTTGCTTATGGTTAAGCTCATCTTAGCCGGATGGGTAGAGAAGGAGATGAGGAATCAGCAAGGTTGCTGACAGTGCTAGGGGCTGACAGCGTCTTTCTGGGTGGAGGTTTGCTCAGTTAGCCTGGCGTTTGCTAACATTAATGCTGATGTTTAGTCACAGCTGGACTATCGAGGCAAAACAAACCTCCAGGTACCATATGATCTGTTAAAAAATGCAGGGGGTTGTTAAGCGAGGCAGGAAGTCGCCAGGAAGTGAAGATGAATTGACACACAGACCTTTCCTGTTACTGTAATTGCGTTTTCCAGAGAAGTGAGCGCACTCATCCTGCATTATCGGATGTGTTAACTTGAAGCGTTTTGATTGGTCAGGCTTACCAAGCCACATCACTCTGGACTGGTTCACGTGCAACGTGGATGCTGACCAGGCCCTCTTAAAAGGTGGGAACCCCATATCCAGTGAGTTAAAGTGCACTAACATTTGGATTAAAGTACTCCAGGCTTTAATCCAGAACCCATGTGGATTCTGATATATGTGTTGTGAAAACTCAAAAGAAACCGGTTCTAAAGTACAAAGACACATTTGCATGCAGTGTCTGATTTTCATAAGCATCTCACCGAGATAGCGCACCTATAAACAATAACAGCTGTTTTGCATGAGACAAATTGCCTGTTTGTCATTCTAAGGGGTCAGCTTTGGTGTGACAGACCAGGGTTAAATTCCAACCAGTGTGTCCCTAAAGCAAGACAAGTACCCCTAGTTGCTTTAACATAGCAATTGTAAGCCGCGTTGGATAAGAGCATCAGCTAAAATGATTTGAATGTAAAATTTAATGTAAAAGTGAATTGAACTCAGTCCTCTGTCTGTGCTTAGCAGCCTCATCAGCTTTTGTTGCTATACAAATCTACTTGATCCATACTAAGGGTTGTTTAGGTAGATAACCTTCTCTCATCTGAAAGTTGCTTCTGATGTGTTGTGAGCCAGCTTTGCTTAAATTCACTTGCTTCCTCTAAACCTTATTAATAATTTAGGTGTGTGTGACAAATCCTATACATCCAATTTTATTGATATATTCATTTAGAGGTGCATATTTGGCAATGTTTGTACATGTCACGCTAAAACATTTTGTTGACTTTCAAAGGAAGTTTTCTTTTCCTCTCAAGAATCAGGGATCATCAGCAGTACTAACAACAATCCTTTGGGGTAATGAAATGGTCAGGCTTCTTGTGGTACTGCTACTCGCCTTGACTGTTTAGTTTAAGAGATGTTTATTTTGATACTTTTTACTTTATACAGTTTACAACTGCAAACCTGTTCAAGGTTAGACAAAATGTCACATGGTGAATTGATGCTGTATTGGCATTTTTTCTTGTAGTATGAACAGGAAAATTACCTTAAATGGTGGGTTCACACCTAAAGGTCCGGTTCTGGGATCAAACAAATCTGAGTTGTTTAAATTTTTCATAGTCCTGGTTTCATTCAAAAAGGCAAAATTCAAACTGTCCAGAAATTGTAAACAAAAGTTAGATTATTGGTCACACTGTCAGCGCCTAAAAAAACCCCACACCCCTCCAAATAATACTTACATCATACTAGTGCTGGGCAATAAAACAGTAATGATCGCAATATAATTTTCCAATAAATATTTGGTTTAATTAATTTGAGTCACGGATGTCGTGGAAATTTAGATTCCTGGTGAGAGATTAGGCAAATAATGGAGTTACAACCAACCATTGTCTTTGAAGAATTTATTTAACAAAAGAGAATAAACAGTACAAGTACTACAACAAAATCAGCTGGACCAGAGGTTCTGTCTTCTAAGATAGGCAGTAACATCTGGCCCAGAACAAAGGGATGCATAGTCATTTACACAGTCTGAGTATCTATGTTTTGGGGAACAAAAAGATCCTCTGCC
>JAPMOB010223743.1:0-15652 GCA_029875015.1 Lepomis gibbosus
CAACTTTCTCTCTTCTCTTTCTTCCTTGCCTGCAGTCAATTATTCTGGACAGCTCCCAGGTCTGTGCAGCAGAGTTGAAGCAGGATGCTTAAAAAACACAAGAACATCTGAAATGCTCAGTACATTTTTTCATAAAGGTTAAAGAACCAAGAGTGTATTTTAAGGCCGGAGAGAAAAGCAGTGATTCAGGTGCGAGTGGAAATAACAAAAACATTTCCACAACCATGTCACCATAGTAACAACTGTCAGGTAATGTGGCTCCCTACTCATCTAGCTGACACAAAACAAAATTGCGGAAATTGGAAACAGGATGAATGGGTGGAGGGAAATGAAAGCAGACCCTAAGGAAAAAGTGCAAAAGTCAAAGTACTCATGTAATTTAGTCTTTTTTATAGAACCTTGCTGATGGTTTAATGATCTGCAGCAGAAAGAATCAGTTAGAATCAGGCTAATGGATGTGACGAGATCTTGTGATGGAAAAAATGCTTTGTCACTGTTCCTGTTGGAGAGAATATTGGAGCTGCATTTCATTTGCAGTTACAGACAATCTTAGGATTGATTTCTGAATCCAGTCTGTCACACAGCTGGAGACAACCGCTGTGACATGCAAACACACAAATACAAAAAAAACCCTTTAATTCATCTGCTTTTATTTTGATTTGTCATAAACCAAAGTAATGGACTAAACTGAAATTTTACCTGATGAATGTGCTAGATTAATAAGTTAACAAATGTCAAACTCATACCTGCTAGAGGAAATGTTAGGGGATCACCAAAGTAATTAGGATTCAACCTGTGGGCTGATACTGTTGTGTATGAATTTAGGTAAAAAAGGTAGATGTTTTGATATTATTGTGTTGTTTTATGTTTGTACTGTCACCCCGGTTAAATACAGGTTACAGTTTTTTTTTAATTTTAAAATCCATCCAGTAGTTGTTGGAATATTTCAGTCTAGACCAAAATGGTGGACCGACCAACACTGCCATTCATACAGCCAAGCCACTAGTTTGGCTAACTAAGGACTGGTATATGCTGTCTTATTAGATATTCACATATCACTTGTAATTATCGATCTGATTTAAAGTTATGGAGTGCCTGGGCTCTTTATAACACAACTTAGCTGTTTCAAGATAAGATCTGGGTGCTAGCATAATTGCACAGACCTTCTGTCTCTACTGGAGCAGCTGTGGGGTTAAGTGCCTTGCTTGGGGGACCTATGTGGTGTTCAGTGATGCAGGGGAGGATGTTACGTGCTCATTTTCCTTGCCAAGACTTTCCCAGTGTGTCTGGGGATTCAGATCACAAGCTCTAACCTTTAGCTCACAGACTCTGTAAATGCTAGCGTGAATATCCCACTCATAGGCGTAATGGCACTCGTGTTGGATCACCAGTCAATAATTTTAGTTTAATAGTAATATTAGAAGTAATTTACCAAGAGAAAAAGCTCCTTAACACAAATGCGGATAAACTGAAAAATGTACACTAAAATGCTCCAGAGATCTAAATCTGACTACAGACAACATTTGAGAACTAAGAAATGATTGTACCTAGAAATACATGTTTGTCTTTATATTAACAAAAGAACAATATATTTAGAGATGATGGAACATGGAACCACTCTTTGTGAAATAAACATTCACAATTTGTGGTCAAAAAGTACACAAAGAATTATTATTTGCTCATTAAATGCCACTGTACCTCCTGTTAATTACCATTTTGGTAGTGTCCAAATTACCATGCCCCATTACTTTTACATGTACAGCTCTTTTTATATACAGTCTATGGTACAGCTACACAATATAACAGTAAAATAGTACAAGGATTATACTATACACCACTTGTACAATGACATCTGCTGTAGAAAAGTGAAAATCCTATTCCTTACCATCGCTGTAATGGTACTTTTTCAAAAGCAAGTACCACGAATGCTGTGTGTGTGTGTGTGTGTGTGTGTGTTTGAGTACCTGGAAATGGGCAGGATGCCATGCATGCTCTGATGAGCGTTATCTGCATCACCAAGCACTGACATGTCCTGCAGATATAAACATGGAAACACATAAAGGCACATCTGAGAGGTAAATGAGTGGACACATAGCTACTAATACCACAGGTGTTAAAACATGGTTCAGCTGTAATGATTGCACAGACAAAGACATACAAGTACTGGCAGCCAGAACGTACATACACACGCACACATACAGGCTCACACACATACACACACACACACACATACTCACAGATCCTCTGTTGAGTGTTGTGTAAGTGTCTTACCATTTGAGAATAAGGGGCTCTTCTAGTCCCCTTAAGCTTTAAGGAGCTGGTGAGTGTTAACACAGACACACAGACAGGCTCTCACACACACACACACACACACACACACACACACACACACACACACACACACACACACACACACAGAAAATAAATATGAGAAAACATGTAAATGATCTCACACAGATTCATACATGCACTTAGCCTTCCTCTTTCTCAACCTACACACCTCCTCATTCTCAACGAAAAACACGCTCTCTTTCATTCCGATCATAGTTATCCAAGGTAGATTAACATCAAGGGAAACTAGACTTATTTTAAGGTACTCGAAGATCTTTCGTCTCTCATCCACAAGGGATTGAAGAAGCCTCTTGGATGAAGGGGAAAACGTCTTCAAGTTGCCCTTGAGTTTAACCCACCTTGGATGTATTTGTTTAGTTAAATCTGCTTTTTTTATTTTTATTTTTTACAGCAAACAGTTTATGAAATTCTCAACTTTATAACCAGCCTGAAGATATGTGTGTTGCTAACATTTGCTTATTAACACTAAACACACTTCAGCTGAGGCTTTTTGGGAATGTTATTAGTTTTGCAGAAATTTGGTCATAAACTTAAGTATTGGACAAATTAACATTTTGACCTGATAATGACGCCAAATGAAAAATCAGGGGATCCAAATTATTACAATCAATGAATCCTCTGAGGATATTTCAGTATGGACAGAAGTTGTGGGCCAACTAACAGATGCTGTTAGCGTGGCTAAAAAGCAGTTAAAGATAGCTAAAACCTGGTTGTAATAGGTAAAGATGACCCTACAACTCAGCAAGTAGGATCTGAAACATGCAAAGCATATATGAGAAAACAGGGGTAATAGCTCACAAACACATTGCCAAAAGTTATGTACCCAATGGCCTCAGTCCTTCCAGTATGTGATGGCAACTATCCCCAACAGCTACAGGATCAGCACTCTGGACAGCGCTCATGAAACATCTGTCTTAAGGAGAGTTCAACAGTATTCAGTAAATGAAATTAAAAAAACAAATAAATAAAACTACTATTAAAAAGAGTGGTTTGAACCTGAAAACAGAGTCAAATCTCAGAGACATTTAAGTATGACTATGTGTTCTACTTCAGTGGACTCTTTCTTTACACTCTTCCTTTTTTGTTTTTTTCTTTCCCTCTCTTGTACCTTATCTCCACCCAGCTGTTCCCTCTCTTTACTTTCCTCTCCCTGCTTGCATCCCTCCCTCCTCACTACCATATGTCCATTGTTGCTTTAGTAGGAGGCAGCAGTTTAGGAGAGAGGAGGGGTTTAAACAGACAAATTGTTTTCTAATTTAGTATCTCAAAGTAGTTTGTTGTAGTAAATGGTTCTGGTTCTATCTCCCTTTCCCTCTCCCTCTCTCCCCTTCTAACTTTTGTCTTGTTGTCTTTCCATAGGTTGAATGTCATTCCCCCCCCTGTTTCTATTAATCTAACTTAAACTTTGGATTTATGTCAATTTAAATTTAAAAAACCTGACTACAAAAATCAATCACAGTCCTGAAAGGGAAGCATTTCAGATTTTTGTAATTCTCTCTCTCTCTTCATCCAGCCACAAAACACACTTTTTCTTAATGCTGCACTGCTGAATAAATAATTCACATGCACACACATACAATACACCTATTTGTGTATTTGTATGTGTGTCCATGTGCAGTTGTGTGTATGTGCAACTAACTCAGGGTCCCGCTCCTCCGCCTACACTTAGTGCACTTTCTGCTCCTATCACTTCACTGATCTTATAATAGAAACACCGGCCAAGCTGTAGCGACAGCGATGACAGAATTTTCCCAGTGAGGAAGGAAGGCAAATATATACTGAAAGTTATGGTTGTCGTTGTTTAAATTATATTTTGCACCTTACACAGCCAAGAAAAATTAAAGCTAGCCAGGTTCAAATCATATAATTGACCACTTCCACAGTATTCTGTCAATCAACATTTTTCTGTTGATGTAAAATTCTGATGCAAAAAGATTATATTGTTGAAATTAACTGAAAATAATAGTGAGGTGACAAAACACAGACACAAAACTCAAGGCTACTTAAGTCACTTAACCATCATGTCTTTGATAATTACAGCAGGTGATAACCTAAATGCAACTAACTATAGAAGAATGCTGCCTTTAAGTAATTTGATTTTGAATCTAAAATGTCTTTCCATCTCTAATATCCAACATTTCTGAGACATTTTTAACTACAACTGCTTTAAATTTCTGCATGGATATGTGCGTTTAGGTTTCCACTTATTTATCTATGGATGTTTGTGGGCAATCCAAATTTCTTTTGGTGCATTTCGTCATTCTACACAGCTGATTTAAAAAAAGAAAGAGAGATAGATTTTGATGCACATTTCCAGTGGATATTCCTATGCGCTCAAGGTGTTTGGTCTGCAGAATACAATGACCATTAGTCTCTGTGAAAGCTGTCAGGTATCATTTCGGCCACACTATTTCAGATGTGTGCAGCCTAATCCAACTGTGACATGTTTTCCCCTCCTTGGTGTTCCTTCTTTAACACAGAGAATGACACAGTTTGAAAACTAAATCAAAATCTCCATAAATTCAGTCAAGTGTAACTTCAAATTCACTCTTTCAGCTGCTACAAATACTGAATTTAAAACAACTACCACTTCCAATCCACACATTTAGGGGCCGTGATTATATCAGACAATGTGGGGCAACAGAGATGTATCTATAAATACACTGGGAAAACAAGTAATCAATAATTACCGAAGGGCAGGAAGTCATTCTGACCTTGCTCTCTCTCTCTCTCTTCACTGCCAAAGCTATTTTAACTGCTCCCGATAAATATTTTAAGAGGGGGAAAAAAGCATTTCGGGAAATCCATGAGAGTGTGGCAGGAGTTGTCAAACACAGCCACACCTCCCCCAGGTGCTTTGCCTTGGCAAAGATGGCTGCTGTCTGGCGAAAAAAAAGATACACTGCTGTCTCTTTAAGAGCCTGCTCTGCTGCGACAGCCAATCACAGCTAGAAATATAGCTAGATCGTCCTTGTCAATGACCTTGCTGGAAAAGGAGTGAAGGAAGAGATGTGTGAGAGTGGATGGGAATGATGAATGAAGGAGGAAGACAGTCTGAGAGGTTTATAAGGATAAGCCTCTCCCTGCCTTTCTCTCTTTAGCGGTCATATATTCTCTAATCTGTCTTCCTTTCTCCATCCATTTACCCCCATCACACACACACATACACAAACACACATACACAGAGTTCATTCCTCTCGCCCTTCTGAGTGTTGCATAATTCCCAGTATGGGGGAAGACAAGATGGAGGGAGGGATGGAGGTGAGAGAGGGGTGAGAGAGGCAGCAGGGAGAATGACTCACAATGCTACATGCGCTAAAATGCCACACTCAGCTGAACAGCTGAAATCATCCAACACCTAAATATTTCTTCACCAAAAGGCATGAGCGTTACATTTATAAGACAACCTGTAACTTTAACTGATGACATAAATGTTTTATTGCTTATTCTTTTGCATATATGTTTTTGGATTAATTATTTATCATTGTTTTAACGCAGAATCACATCACTTTGGCTAATCAGGCTGTGTTCTTAGTTCTGATAGAATTTCAAAGAGGTGAAAATCTGCTTTAGTTAGTGGCATAAAGTTAATGAGGACTGAAAGATAATTTGACAATAGAGACAGGGGTAACATGGATCATGAATAAGAGATGAGATGTCTGCAATCATTGTGGTGTGAAACCACATTATCCTGATATTGAACCTAATGTGACTTATGATAGTGTGGCTGCCGTCATACATCACTGTGTAATTATTTCAAAGAAAATTGACATACATGATTACATGGTTGAACAAGAAAAATGTATGTGTTAGTTCTAGGTACAGACTGGATATAATATGGAAATTATGATGTTGGACAATAATCTTAAAGGTCACAAATGCACTTGTTCATGTCTTTTTAACATGTATGCCTGGTATGTCTATGTATGCCTGGTATGTCTATGATAAGTCCCCCAAACTATGAGAAAAAAATATCCCCTTCTCCTTTTGTGTCTTTCAGTTAATGTGTGTATAAATGTGTGCCACATTTGTGTACTGCATAGTTAACTGAGATAACTAGCTAGCGGCAGCTACAGTAAATTTGTCTGTCCATCAGGAAACTCTGTAAATCAACAAAAGTTGACTCCAGATAATATGATCCAGTTTCACCAAAATCAGTGAGGTTTTTGTTCTGTAACCAGTCAGGCCCAGCCATCAGAAACACTCCATTCCAGCAGTGTCTTACTGGCCAATTTCTTGTCTCATTTGTGGTTTGATAAACAGTAAATTATTCAAATTCACTATTATCGCTGTATCGCTATTTTCCAAGCTAATCTCACTTCTTCTTGGAACTAACATCCGACACAATCCCTGCCTTCTGAATGATGATTCACAGCTTTCCCTTATTCTCAATCAGTGTAGAGTGCTCTTAGCAGGGTTTAGTGCAGCAAAAAAAAATCCAAACAAACACATTTAGACTTTGGTTCCAACCCACTGTGCCTTTTAAACAATACTGGCTAACTGCCAGTAACCAGTATTTAACATCTCTTAAGTGCACAACTGTAAGCCCAGACCCACAACCGTCCAGGCATGGTCAGAGATTATCTTCTATCCTTCTTGGGAAACAGCATCTTGTAGTTTTTAGTTATTATTATTTATGATTTATTTATTTATTAATATTATTTTGTCAGTTTAATGGGAATGCTCATCTTTTTATGTCTTCTCTTCCTTTCTGTTCTTATTTCTCTCCTCAAATCAAATCAAATCAAATGTGCTTTTATTTGTCACATACATGTTGCGATATTCATCCTCTGCATTTCACCCATCGCTCAAGGGAGCAGTATCGCTGTACTGTGGTTTGTATGTGTTTGAAAATGGTTTCTTTGCCTTTATAAAAAATTTGAATGACAAAAAATGTATACACATCTTCACATATAAGCTTGGGCTAATATTACATGGTTTGTATTTCTGTGTTACATTATGCATATATCCATGATGCTTTGAAAGAAGCATGATTTTAAAAAAATCTTGAAGCACTATTTAAAAGGTTTGCTAGATACAAGTTTAAGAAGGTAATAACAGTAAGTAGAAAATGTACTGTATGTCTTTCATTAATCTGTATTTCTGTGATTTTCATTTATCGTCTTTTTTTCTGTTCTTTGAAATACAGACCTTCAGATCTGTCCAGCCATTCACCTGAGTAATACAGCCTTCATCAAGCATCCATCTTGTTCTCTCTTTGTCCTTATCAAAGTGAGAGAGAGAGATGAGTATCTAAGTTGATGTTTAATTTGGCCTGCAAACAAATGCCGTCTCTGTTTCCCTGTGAAAACACACACACACACACACACGTTGTTTAGAGGTGTCAGGATGACCTTGTAGAGGAAATCACTGGCCATTTATCATGTTATGGCTCCAGTGGTCCGAGGAACAGCAGATTTGATAAGACCTTGAGATAAAATCAGTCGCTTTTCTATTGCAGGGCCACATGAGGCTTAGCACTAGCAGCAAGAAAGAGCTGAGTTACTGAACTAGTAATAGTACAGTATCAGTCACATTTCTGTTATACTTTGATAAATGGTGGGGGGTTATGTGCATTTTGCTAATCAGTGTTGCCGTATAATGTAGTGAGCCTCAAACAAGACATTTTGTAAAACTGATGAACTAGATTCTCCCAGGAAAACCAGATGAAAGGAAGCAAACAGCTGTCCATTTGGAACAAATACATGGGTGGACACAATAATATTAGCACCTACTATATAGAATCAGATGATTGATTGGTTGACATGTGTCTTGCAGAGTTGCTCTGGAAATATGTAATTATAGGCTCATATTGCTGTTTTACAGAATGGCACTGAGGTTCCACACAGGTCTTATAGGAATAGTATGAATGGTGGTTTTCTGTGAGAGCATTAAGAATTTATAGTAAGAGTTCTGCAGCCAGTGTGCATTTATCAGCATTTGTATTGGCTTTACACGTGACCGAGCCAAGAAGTGCATCCCATTTATAATTAGGTAACACTGAGGTTCCATAGAGCTGTGCTTTCACATAAAATGGAAACTACAAGCGTTTTTAATATTACCTAGTATGGTAATGATAGTCGTTATGATCGTTAGAATCACCCGTGGACAAGTCTGAGCAACCATTGTTGGTATCTTCACCTGAGGCCAAGAGGAAATGCTTGTTCAGTTTCCTAGGAAGTGATGAAAGGACAGCATTGTAAGTGGGGAATAAGTGGTAGGTAGTTCTGTTCATCAATGGCTTTTCAGCCCGGGTGTAGATGGCTTCCATGATACCTCTTTCAAACCATCCATCGTCTCTATCTAAAATGTGCACCTGGTGGTCCTCAAACGAGTGTCCTTTGTGCTTCAGATGTAAGTAAACTGCTGAGGCTTGACCTGAGGAGTTAGCCCTTCTGTGTTGAGCCATGTGTTTGTGAAGTGGTTGTTTTGTCCAATATACAGGCCTGTGCATTCACTGTACTGCAAACACTAGATTGCTTTTCTTGTGTTTGGGTGTGCGGTCTTTGGGATGTGCTAGTATCTGTCTTAGCGTGTTCTTGGGTTTAAAAAACACAGGTATGTGGTGCTTGTTGAAAATCCTCCTGAGTTTCTCTGATACACCAGACACATATGGAATCACAAAGTTGTTGCGTTTGACCTTGTTTTTCTCATCCCCTGTAGCGTTGGTCTTCTTGCTGCATTTTGTAGTTATTTTCACAAAGGTCCGATTAGGGTATCCACAGGCTGTAAGTGCCCTCTTCAGGTCGTTCTGTTCCATCTCTCTGGCTTGTGCACTTACAGGAAGCACAAGCCCATGGTAATGACCATAACGACTGTCGTTACCACAGCCAGCAATCGCTCAAGAGGTTAAATAGCTGAGTTTCCCTATCAGTCATTTCAAAACTGAAGAAGTTTCTTGGATGAGGGACGAAATGTCTTCCAGTATCTTCAACAAAGTCCAGTTGCCCTTGACTTTAACCTTCTTTGGATGTATAGTTTTCATACTAGGTAATATTAAAAACACAGTTCTACATCTGAAACGCTTGTAGTTTCCATTTTATGTGAAAGCACAGCTTTATGGAAACTCAGTGTTACATAATTATAAATGGGATGCACTTCTTGGCTCGGTCACATGTAAAGCCACTACAAATGCTGATAAATGCACACTGACTGCAGAACTCTTACTATAAATTCTTAATGCTCTCACAGAAAACCACCATTCATACTATTCCTATAAAACCTGTGTTGAACCTCAGTGCCATTCTGTAAAACAGCAATGTAAGCCTATATTTGCATATTTCAATAGCAATTCTACAAGACACGTCAACCAATCAATTAACTGATTACTGCCATATTGTAGGTGCTAATATTATTGTGTCCACCCATGTACACAACTACAGTCATGATTTGTTAATGTCTTAAAAGAAACTTCCAAAAGTTTGTTGATGGACACTTGGGCATCATGAAGGCATCAAACATGAGCCTGTCGAGTTACAGTATAGTTCTTTCCAAACACCTCATCCACCTGCCTGCCTGTTAAACATTTCAGCAGTTGTGTTTATTGCAGCTGTGCAGGCTGGTCCACACATAAACAAGAGGGATGAGTTGCTTTAGCCTATTTGGCCCTGTTGTAAAACTCACAACTCCTGGTGGGGTTACTGGAGCTTTTCTTCTAGATTAATGGGGGGAAACAGTACTGGGACACTGGGACAGTCTGTAATGTCTGTACATTTATCTTGCAACATGTTCTGTAAATATGCTAGGAGTGTACACAATAACCCCATATAATTGCATGCAATGAGTGCAGCAACATCAGAAAATACTGATAACAGCAGACTGTGCTTATTGTTGTGCTGAACAACTTGTAAATTGTACAGTATGTTTTCAGTGGTTGAATGGGCCTTACTTTGTCTTATTGTGAAGGGTTCAATGGACAGAAAGAGAAGAAAGACATATGAAATAACACATAGGTGAATGCAAACTGTGTTGTTGTTGTTGAAAGTGATTGTCATTTTGACATGGAAGTAATTTTCAAAATTAGAATGAGTGCTTTGACCTGTTACAAAAGCTTCTCTAATCAGCCTGGAATGAACTCAACTGTGAATCAATACAGTCACAACAAAAATTTCCCACCGACGACCTGTGAAGAAATCAACAACCTTCAGTCAGTGAACAAAAGATCACAACAGAACTTTGTCATAATTAAGTCATTTTAAACATGTAAACTGTAGCACTCCCTGACATTGATGTTTTAGTGTTAACTGTTACACCTTGGTAAATACTGTATCCATTAATTAGACTATGGCCAAGACAATTCGACTAGGGTGTTTGCGTAAGGGACTCTTAAAATGAAAATGAAAGACAGATCGACAGTTTTGTAAAGCACTTTGAAATTCCTCTGTGTTTGAAATGTGTTAAATCTAGCAGCCTTGCCATACCTATTTCCTTTCTCTTTTTTCTCCACTTGATGTCACACAGCAATGACAAGATTACATGAATTCACTCTGCCTGGCCAAGAAATAGTCTGGCACGTTACACCCTGTAATACCACATTGTGTTATAACATGCAGATTCGAAAGCAGATGGGCTGGCGGGCAGACTTTGTTACCTTTGGATATAGCCAGACGCGCTGTTTTCCCCCTTTTCCAATATTTATGCTACACCAAGCTAATTGGTTTCTTTAATGAATGGATATGAAAGGGATATTAATCATCTAACTTTCATCATGAAAGAAACTATGAACACTGCGTTTCACTGTTCATTATATGGATGGATGGTTTAATGGAGGAAATATACGTACAGTACCCCCTGTCTTTGCCTGTCTACCTTTGTCTCTCTTTGTATAGCTTTCTCCATCCTATTTTTGTATATACCTATTAGTCACTGTCTTCTTCTGTCTTCACACATCTTTTACGTCACCCACCACCCTGTCATCCCTTCATCTATTACGGGGACAGCTGTGGTTACAGTCCGTTTTTCTTTCCATTGTAACACCAATTCCTGCACAGCAAGTCTCAAATAGTTCCCCTTCACAGGAGTTATGGGACATGGAAGCTGCAGGGAGATTTAACTTTGAGCGAAGACGACTATGACAGGAATGTTTTGTGGAAAGTCTATGAGTTAGTAACTGAAGGTTTGTGTTTTAGAAACTTTGTCAACGGGCGGCTTATCTTTGCTGCTGTGCAACTTCTAAATATGAAGATAGGAGCAGTATAATATTTTTTCAGTGCATTTATATGTAAACACTTACATATTTTACATTTACATTTTTATTAATGTGTACCCATGCAGTTGTGTTGGGATGACATGTACTTGTTAATATTGGGATGTAGAATGAATTATCTGTATGGACTGGATAATATCTGACAATTGCGTCTTACTTCTTCTGTCTCCCACACTCCTCATGCATCTTTGTCATCTCATCTCACCCTTCTCCTCACTACATCTATGAATGAATGTGTCAGAGAAAGTGAGTGAGAAATGAAAAAAACAAGAGAGAGAGAGAAACGGCGATAGAAAGAGAGCTAGAGTGAAGGGGAGATGGAGAGTTTAATTTTAGACTCAAGACGTAATTCCCCCTCTATTGCCACGGCTTCTATAAATACATTTTGCTCTCTATGTCACCCCCCCTCTCCACCCACGCAATCCCACACAAGCGAGTGAGGGAGGGAGGAAGAGAGGGTGTTGCTTAGCAACCGTATCCTGACTTGGCAGGTCATGTGATCGGGAGATGACTGGCAAGGAATGTGGTTGTAACACACTTGTGCCTGGGAGCAAGGAAGACACACACACACAATCACACACACACACACACTCTCTCTCTCCCTCTTTAACTTAAAACATGTAAATGATCTCACACAGATTCATACATGCACTTGGCCTAACTCTTTCTCAACTACCTGCCCACAAACATATACATCCATATCATGCACAGCTTGTATTGATTAACATACGACAACCATGCTGTTCATTTTTGAATTCATCTATAATTCAGTGAAACACAGCAGCAGAATGACAGAGAAAAGTGTCCTCCATCTGGGAATGCCTGATGCTTTCAGAGTGTGGTTTAACTGCAGTGTTATGTAACATATGGGTGGGGGGTAATGCTTGTGCTGTTACTTCAATGCAGGACTGAAATAACTACCTATACAACACATGAACCTTTTTAATACATCACTTTATTTAAGATAAACATTTAGAAGAATTCTGCAGATTATCCACCTGAAACCAACAGTGACAGAAAATTTGTGGACAACTCCTACAAACACTGTTATATCAGTAAAACTGGAATATTAAGGAGGTAATTTGTCCAAACAAACCACAGGAGAAAGGGTTTGTATTTATAAAACACATGTATGTATGTACAGTATTTTGCCCCTAAATCACTGAATTACTTATAAATGAGCTGAAGTATTTTAAAATTATCGCAGAAATCTCAAAGCTTGGGTACTGTGTTCACCTTTATTAGTCAGTGATGAAGCCATGGTAGCGGAATACTAAATGAGCTTTGTTAGTCTAAAAGGCTTTTTGAGGAAAAAAATGAGTGTTGCATGTTTAGTAGTTATCGTAAGACAGTTTGATGTGCAAAGTTTGTTTTGAACAAAAGATGCCCCATTTCGGCTTCTGTAACTCCACTCCTTTAGTTTCCTTTAGTTGGTTAAGTTGCTTGGGTTCAGATTTTCTATTGGACACAAAATCATCAGATATATATTACTTGAACCAGTGCAGGACTGATCTTGATGTTCTTAAATCAAGCCTTGGTGCAGTAATATGTTATCTCCTGCCTTCTAATGGTTATTCAGATTGATCATCTGTATCTGATCTTTCCCAAGATGCAAGGAGATGTTTAATCAGTTTCATGCCACAGTTGCAGTGATATATGTGGCAGCTAGCTGAACTCTGGGCAAAATTTCTGAGTTAATTAGATGTCAATTTTGTCCTTTCATTTCCCTAGATGGCTGCTTTTTGCCTAGTTGTCTATCAATCCCAGAATTCCACTGTCTGAAATGACTGTCTGCATAACTTTGATGATGATGAACACTTAATTATAGTTTTGGAACAACCTTCGTCATTGTTAAAAGAAAATCACTTGACTATCTGTTCCAAGTTCAACAATGAGTTTACATCACTGTCACACAGTCTCCTTTTTTGCTCCCTACCATCAAGAGGGGCTTTGTCACTTCAATGTTAA
This sequence comes from Lepomis gibbosus, assembly GCA_029875015.1. Taxonomy (NCBI): domain Eukaryota; kingdom Metazoa; phylum Chordata; class Actinopteri; order Centrarchiformes; family Centrarchidae; genus Lepomis; species Lepomis gibbosus. Next base: position 13,526 of record JAPMOB010223743.1, read on the forward strand.
CAGATGTTGTTTTGGGGCATTTGTTGAAACAACTGAGTGCTGTTTGTCATGAGAAGTCAGTCTCCACGGAAAGTGCCAAAACACCAGACAAGAATCCATATGATGACAGAACACATTAAAAAATGGAAAGCAAAAGGTGAAGATAACACCGGTGGAAAGTGAAGGAGAGGAGTTTGTTGTGTACATAGAGGAACTGCTAGCAATACTTAATTTCATAATGTTACTCCAACACAACAAACTCCTTTCTCCAACAGTGACTCACGTTTCCACCATTGTCTTCCTGCAACAACTCGCCTCTCACAAGATTTCAGAACGAGAATTGTCATTGAGCAAGACTTCTGTTAAAACACCGGGAGTCACTCATAAGGATGCTTTCCATGATGCTGTCAGACACCTCGTATAACACTCTGTGCCTGTCGGTGGCAAAAAGAAGCACTTTTTGTGGACATTATTTTTAAGGGCGCAATTACTCCAAAAGAATACACTGCATCAACTGCAGGCGCTTCACAGCCGCCGACTGAAGCCATCTTACTGCACGGATTCCAAAACCTTTTGTACACTAGTCAGTTCAGCACCAAAATATGTGAAAATTGGCACAGATTTAAAAATACTGAAATTATCCATTAAATATACATACTGTGCAATCCCCCCAAACTACTAGATAGCTGAATAAGAAGTGAAGTGGATAAATGTACTAGTGCAAGTGGACCAGTGTGGTCACTCGCTCTTGACTGACTCCCTGGTGATCAGGTGGCTGTGGAGTACACAATGACCATACTCAAGTAGGCTACAGGCTACCTGTCTCTTACCTCTGCTGCTACCTGCACAACCTGGCTTGACTAGACAATGACATGGGGAGAGAGGGACAGTTAAGTGGGTGAGGTATCAATATGATTTTAAATTCAGAATCATAATTGTTGGAATTCCCTGACAAAGATCCAAAATAATGTGCAAAAAGCTGTACAATTTAAACAATGTACTGGTAATGACCACATTGTTTTTATTCAATTAATACATGGGCCTGCCTACAATGTGAATGTGTATGTGAACATGCATGTTTAATGGACAGCAGAAACCAGACAGTTTGAACATACTGTAGGTGGAGAAAGGTCTGGAGTAGGCTACATGTAGGCCTACCCACAGATACTAATAACAGAAATATGTCATAATAGTTACTAGTGATAGAGTGATCAATTGTGCAGATATCTGACATTTTGGGATAATCTGTATCAGTGGATGCCTGCACTCACAAAGCGGATAAACAAAAAAGTCTGCATTTGCAGGCAGCTTTGTCATTGCGGCTGCTGTGGAACAACGTTAGTGCTCCCCTCCCATGTAAGGTTCCTCAGTCAGTAAGTTTGTTTATGTTGTTGTGTGAATTTGTTTTAAAAGCTTAAAAACACCAAAGTCACACAAAAACACGCACTAATTGGCCGAGGCAGCGGTAGACCAAAGAGGTAAAATTGCTATATTTGTCAATAGGGTCTGGTGACTTTGACGAGCGTGATATAGGGACCATTTCTGGTTAAACAAAAAGGATCTTATGTTTTAAAAACAAGCACTCAATGTACATTGAGGGGTGCAATTGCCCGCAAAGACAATGTTGCAGCCCTGTTTCAATGCTGCTGACTGCAGCGCTCCTGCTCAATATTGGACTAATTTTAAAAAATGTTGAACCCATTAGTCACATAGACATAAAAACATTTGAAAAACACAGATGTTACCCTTTACATAACTGCTTACCTACATAGCCTTATATGGCAAGGCACCATCTTACCTCAAAGAGGTCATTATACCTCACTGCCCCACTAGAGCACTGCGCTCTCAAAATGCAGGTTTGCTGATGGTGACTTGTGTCTAAGGTTAGAGTGGGAGCCAGAGTGTTCAGGCACACTTTATTATGGTCCCAACATCACTACTTTTAAGATTAGACTTTTCTGTTTGAAAAAGCTATTTAGGGCACGATAGAGCAAACTTACACTAATTAAATCGTTATTTTATTTTGTTGATTTTTTTCTGATTATATTTTATCCTGTGTTTCATCATGTGCCTTCTGTATTTTAGGGTGTTTTTAACATGCTCCTTTTGTGTTTTATTTTAGTGTATTGGGACCATTGATTAATTGAT
>JAPMOB010223744.1:0-17729 GCA_029875015.1 Lepomis gibbosus
AAAGATATCAGTAGACGCTCCTTTTCTTCGCTCCACTGCCATTGGGATGCCGCCATCTTGTTGTTTTTTTTCCTGAAATCTCCAAGCTGTCACGTGATTGTATGCTAGCATTCTGATTGGAGGATCTCGAAAATTGCCCACCACCGATCTAAACCACGCAGATAAAAATGTGTTGCCCTATTCTCAACGGGAAAGTGCCTGGGCAACGTTGCTCAAAATGTTGCCCCGTGTATCATCACCTTACCAGTCATTATACATGGAGACCAAAATGGTTTTGTGCAAAATCGTCAGGGGTTCCACAATGTGAGCAGAGTTCTTAATATAATCCATGAGTGTGAAGAGTCCCCTGATACCGCAATACAATCACTAGATGTGGAAAAGGCGTTCGACCGAGTGGAATGGCCCTATCTACTCGAGGTGCTTAGGCGTTTTGGATTTGATTTCAATAGCGATTAGATCACATCCCTCGATTCATGGTATTAGGACCGGAGGCATGGTACACAACATGGCAATGTACGCTGATGATACTATTGTGTTTTTATCACATCTTGTAGAATCGATACCATCTCTCTTAGAGTTGTTCAATCAATTTGGTAATATCTCTGGGTTCAAAGTGAACAAAGAAAAGTCATCTATCATGTTTTTAGATGTAAACGAGAGGGAGAAACCAGTAATATCCCACCCATTTGTGAACGCTACTGAGGGATTTAATTATCTGGGCATCAGAACAACCCCAAAGTTGAGCACTCTTAGTGCAGCCAATTATGAGCCCATGGTAGAGGATGTGGCGAAAGAGTTCACTAGATGGACAACACTGCCTCTCTCTATGCTGGGAAGAATAAACATAGTAAAGATGATTATACTACCTAATTTTTTATATATTTTTCAGTCAATCCCACTAGCCCTTCCTCTTTTTTTTACTAAGACCAGAAAGCTTCTATCTAATTTCATCTGGAACAATAGGAAGCCAAGACTTATTCTTCCTGTTATATTTACCTTATGACAGGGGAGGGCTGCAGTTGCCAAATCTAGAATGGTATTAATGGGTTGCTCAGTTGAGGACCCCAATGTTTTGGTTTTCGAATGAGGTTTTCATGCCCTGGTTAGAAATTGGAAAAACTGTCCTCCAAAAGGTTTGTCATTGAATAGACATCTATACTCAGCATCTTTTGAAACATTAAAGAAAAGTACTACTAATCATTTTGTAAAGAACACTACTGTTTGGCATGTAATACAAAAAATGTTGGATCACTCCCCAAGGTTATCCTGTTTCTCCCCAATCTGGCGTAATGATCACTTTGCCCCAGCAATGAATGACATGGGTTTTAAAGTGTGGTTGAACAAGGGCATTGTAAAACTACAGGATGTACTAGGATAATACTTTAATGTCATTCAATGAGCTAAACGTAAAGTTTAATTTAATGCAAAAACACTTCTTTAAGTATTTACAACTTGGATGTTTTATTCTGGCACACTTAAACAATTCAGTGCAACAACCTCCATTCTCCATCTTAGAAACACATGTTACAAAAAACTGTTTTTGGTAAAAGACTGGTCTCCCGGTTTTATAACATGTTGGTTGAAAACCATAAAGAAATTTTTGATAGTAAAAAAACAGGAGTGGATACAAGACTTACAAGAAGATATTTTACTCAGTGAATGGAGTAAATTATGCTTAAACACCCACGCAAACCATCAACACTCGATTGAGAATACAATTTAATTGGATAGTGCGAACATATATCTCCCCTGTACAAAATAAATTGATCCTAATACACCTGATCTATGTTATAAGTGTAACAGTCACCAAGGTACATTATATCATTGTTTATGGAAATGTGAAGAGATTCAAACATTTTGGAGCTTATTGTTATATATCTCTCAAATCACAACTTCCCCTGTAGCTGTTTCCCCTAAGTTATGTATTTTAGGCATTTACCCGGATGACTGAACTTTATCTTGTAAGGAAAAACAAATGGGTGACCTTTGTTTGCCCAACGATGTATTGCATTATGTTGGAAGAATGTTTGTTGCCCCTCTTTTAACCATTGGTTAAATAACTTAACATCGAGTATAGCTCTTAAAAACTGATCTTTATTGTTAGAAAGAGAACTTCTGGATTTTACAACATTTGGAAGATATTTCTGGAACTGTAGAAGATTGACATTATGGAGGAAACAGTGGGAGTATAAGATGATGAAAAATATCTGACTTGTTACGGGGAGTGTACGCTGTAACCTGCTATAAGAATAACCTTTTTTAGAATGGCCCTAAAGCCAGAAAGCTACTTGCTTGGAGAGCACGCAAACAACAGGCAAATAGATATATACATAGAGTAAAAAAATCCAAAGAGCAATATGATACAACATAGTTTGAAGGATATACAACAATATTTAGTGACTTACTACTCGAACCTATACTCCCAACCCCCGGCAGCAGATTTGATAACAGTAGACCATTTTCTGGCCTCCCTTGATTTACCTTCAATAGGACTACAACAAAATAAGATGCTTACACAACGGATAACAGAGGAAGAAATGAACAAAAAAATATCAAACCTGAAGGGAAATAAAATGCCAGGCCCAGACGGTTTCCCATCTGAATGGTATAAGTGTTTTAGACATGCTGTTATACCATTATGAACGTCTTGCTTTAATCACGTTCTAGGGGGCAGGGAACCACCACCATCTTGGAAACATGCCCTTATGTCCGTTATACCTAATGCTGGGAAAGATAGAACCAAGTGTTGCTCCTATAGACCCATATCTGTATTAAACATAGACTATAAGATATTTGCAACAATACTGGCCAAGACTGGAAAATATAATCCCTGAATTGATTGATACTGACCAGACTGGATTTGTGAAGAATAGACAAACTCATGAAAATGTTCGTTGGGCGCATATGAAGTCTGTGAAATCTGTAGCTCTTAGCCTTGATGCAGAAAAGGCGTTTGACGGCGTTAGGTGGCAGTTTTTATATGCGGCATTGAAACGTTTTGGGTTTAATAGTCAGTTAATCAGTTGTCTTAGCTCCTTATACATCTCATCTATGGCAAGGATAAAAGTGAATGGGGATCTGTCAGACATGGTGCCTCTTAAACGCGGGTGCCGACAGGGATGCCCGCTGAGTCCAGCGCTCTTCGCCCTTTTTATCGAGACGCTGGCACAGGCTATTAGAGAATGCGAGGATGTGGCGGGCATCACCATATATGGCTCGGAACACAAGGTTTGCTTATATGCGGACGATGTGCTGGTGACCCTTACTAAACCTGATAATAGCCTGCCATCACTAATATCTCTTCTTAACACATTCGGCTCATACTCTGGCTATAAATTAAACCTTCATAAAACACAAATCCTCACATTTAACAAACAAAGATATCTTACTCCTAAAGGGTAACTGGAGTAACAACCTAATTAAATATTTAGGGGTCCAGCTGCCCAAAGATTTGAATGACATTTTTAAACAGAATTATATCCCATTATATTAAGGCAGATTTGAACCGATGGTTGTTGCTGCCGTTGAATATGCATGACAGGACTGAATTAGTAAAAATGATTGTACTGCCTAAACTGCTTTATCTTTTCCTGGCACTGCCAGTTGAAGTGCCGACCAAACAATTTATTGAATGAAACAGAATGATTTCAAATTTTGTTTGGGGGAACCAGAGACCAAGAATAAAGTACGAGACACTCCAACTGGCTAGAGATGAAGGTGGCATGGCTCTTCCATGTTTGGAAAATTATTATAAAGCTGCACAGCTTAGAGTTCTGATTGCATGGTGTGACCTGACATGTGACACCAAATGGAAAGAAGTAGACCAGGCCGAAGTCTGTAACCCTCTTCAATCCATTCTTGGAGATAAACAGTTATTACAGGTACTTCAGAAACAAGTGTCTAGTTGGATCAAGGTGCCACTAAGTATCTGGTTTAAGGAACTTAGAGATAAGACCTTTGAGGATGATGCAAAAATCTTACGCTGGCCAGCATACGATACGGAATTTACTCCTGCAAAACTTGATAGTAGGTTCATAACCTGGTGCAGCAGGGGTATTACTGCATATTGGAAAATTTCATCTGGAAAAGGTCTTGGCACTTTTAAAAAGATGTCAGATAGCTATAATGTAGAGAAAGATGATTTCTATAGTAAGACATCACTTTGATGCAGATATTATCTCCAAAAATCAGGACAGAAACCCCTTAACATTTTTATAGATGCGTGTAAGGGGAAACTGACAAAAAAAACAGATTGCTAAGACCTATTCAATACTACAAAAGGGGAAAAAACTGTCTACTATGTACATTAAGCTCAGATGGGAGAAAGAGGCTGCAATAGAATTATCTGAGGAGGATTGGTCAAATATCTGTAATATACCTGGAAAAATATTGTGAGGTTCTTTATTAACCCTAGAGTGAAGGATCTTCAAAGTAAAAACATTGTCGATGTTGGAGGAAATGTGGGTGTACATCTGTTGGCCACTTTCACATTTTTTGGGAGTGTCCCAAGATTTCCCCCTACTGGTCAGATGTGGTTAAAACTATTCAACGGATTATTGGACAACTGCTTGAGGAGAGTTTTAGTGCATTCTATTTGGGCAACATAACAACTGGACTGAACAAACAAGACAGATATTTGTTACAAAAATTGCAGGCAGCCAGAAAAAAGGCTATAACATGAAAATGGTTAAATGAGGAGCCACCAACTGTATCAGAATGGATAGAAATAATACACGAAATTTATGTTATGGAGTGCTTAACTTTTTCCCTCAGACACTCATCGGAGAAAGGTGAACAGTACTGGAAAAAATGGAAATATTTTGTTAGCGAGATGTCACAGTAGATCTGTACTGGAATTATATGTAAAATGTTGATTTAACAAACCTGTGTAATTTTTTTATTTTTTATTTGTCGGTCCTCTTTATGTTTTGTGTAGTTTTTTTGTTAATGTTTGTAAAAAAAAAAAAAAAAAGAAATGTTCAATAAAAACAAAATTTCAACCCCCCCCCCTTTTTTTACTATTGTTTTTACTTAAATTTTGTTTTATTTCCAGTTAATAGGCATAGCACAGTAATATCTGTCAGATATAGATCTTGCCATCACAAGAGCTAACTAACCATTAATCAGCGATTTAAATTAATTATTTATTTTTTGCTGTCTACACTTTGTTTGGTCCTTTTCATTTTTTTCATATTTTAATTATGATTAAATGATTATGATTTCACATGGATCATTTCAGAATAAGAGCGTTATTCCAGCATGATTTTGCTAATCATTTTGTTCATTTGTTGATTTGTCCTTGATTTTTGTGCTTCTACCATAGTTAAGTAGCCTATGTAGTTAAATTGTTTTGTTTTTTGTCTGTTTCAACTGAGATGATGTTGCTCACTTCATTTTACTCAATGTTTCTTTGTCACTTGTCTCAAATTCAGTAGTTTTTTTTCTAAATGTGCAAAGTAAAAGTAAGATGTACAAATAATACTGGATCACAGACTGCAGTTAGCCTGTAATAACTAGTATTTAAATTGTGTATCAATGGAATATGTTGTGTACAATTATTTGATTTAGATTAATGAAAAAACCCAGTACAATTTATATTTTTGTAAATTACAAATATTCTCTCTCTATTTACTTAAAATCTCTGCTGTCAACTCCGGATAGCCCTTCGCTCACACACACACACACACACACACACACACACACACACACACCAGCAGAGATAATATGCTGTGATTGGTTCACTCAGTGACTATATACCTTCAATTAGTGTCATAGTGTTCGGCCTCCTGCCTCTCTCGAGTCCAGAAGCTAAAAAGCCTGTCAGCCTCCTTTATTAGCCCAGAGACTAGGCTTTGCTCCCTCCATTCTCTCACACACACACACACACACACACACACACACACACACACACACACACACACACACACACACACCGATTTTAGTAAATGTCAGGTCCTGTTGACAGAGACAGCAGCAGGCAGTGGGGAGATGGCTGCTGGATTCACCAGAGCTGGACTGGGACAAAAAATTGGCCCTAGCAGGGACATTATTACTGCCTTTGAGACGACATAATTCCCAAACAAAGCTGAGATTTTCCAGTTGACTTTTTAATTTTATTAAGCAGATCTTAGTTTGTTAGAAATGCATGTTGGTTAAGCTCCAGCACTTTTTTATAAATTATTAATTTGCACTTTCTTTTCTAATTAAAATCTAACAACAAAAATACGTGGTCAAACTGTAAACAAATACTATCTGGTCTTCATTTGTTCATGAATAAATCATACAAAGATTTTATACTATGTGAAAATAATTTTTATTTTCATTAAACGTGGAAATGACAGGGTGGACCTTGGCATGACAAAATGGCCAAAGGCTTTAATGAGTGAACTAGAAGACAACACATAATTTGTTAAACAACAGGAAACCTTTAAGCATTATAAAGAAGGATTTTTGGAAACACTTTAGTATTACATAAGTCTAAAAAAAACACAGTTTACAACAATATGGCCCTGCAATTAAAAAATCTTAAGATCATTGCCAAAAACACATAATGCCACTAACTCTTTTTAGTATTAATTCATAATGGTTTTGACTTGGTAAAAAATTAGTAATTTTAACAGACTGAATGATTTTTTTTGTCACTGTCGTTGCTCTTAGCCCAGATATTGTTCTTTTACATTTTTACAGCTGAATTTTTTAAATAAAAGGTAATAGGTAAGGAAATCTGTGATTTAGACTACATGTTTAGATCACAGTCTGTTGTTTTAATTACATAGGAGTTTTTAAAATATTGTTAAATCATGATCATCAAAAGGCCTGCTGGTACCAATATTACCAAACAAACTCTCTAAAATACATCATTCACAATTACCCCACAATGACAGGGTGGACAGCAATTTCACGGAAAAATGTTTAATATTATAATGAAAATTAAATATATATTATCAAAATGACTTGTTTTATGAACAAACTTGCTAAGGACCATTATTACAAATAAAAACTATTTTAATTTTGTGTAATTATACCATTTTTTACACTCATTGAAGTTAGCAGAGCAGCACTTGGGACATGTGCAACCACATACAAAGCCAAGTATTAAGTGCTGAGTTCACGTAGATCGGTGTACCCACTTGCTCTGGACTGACTCCCTGGTGATCAGAGGTGGCTGAATACACAATATCCATACTACATCCTATTGTCCCTCCCTGTCTCATCTCCACTGCTACCTCAACAACCTGGCTTGACTGGACAATGACATAGGGAGAGATTATTACAATTAACTGGATGGTTTATAACCAATTCTGAGACATAGATGAAAAAGGTGCAAAAAGCTGTACACTTTAAATAACACCATACTGAAATTAACCAAATACTTGTTTACTCAATTAATGCATGGAGTTGTGCCATTGTAAATTATTGTGTACTAACTCTTCAGTTCATAAAAATATGTATGTGATGATGACTACTGCATAAAGTGTTCAATGATTAACAGATCAGCTTTTTTTGATTATATTAATGTTCAGAGAGGAGTAACAGAACTGTGTATGAGGCATTTGACACATGCTTGTTTGTTTTGGGAGTTTGAACTACAATTGACCTCTCTGCATGTGCACTGGTGCTCAACGCCTACTATGTGAACCTGCATGCTTTATGGACAGCAGACAGCAGCACAACAGTTTGGACATACTGCAGGTGGAGAAAGATCTGGAGTAGGCCACATGTTACCCCACAGATAGTAATAACAGTAATCCATATCACATCATAATGGTTACCTCATAACTGAAAATAAACATGGGCATGTAATCTATTATACGACGTTTTCACTCATCTTTTTCAAGGGAACCTTTAGCCTAATCATTTTAAAAATATTATGATACGATATGGACCAGGTCACTTACTGCTTAGCCAGCACTAACGTCACTATGCTATTTGGCCTAGACTGACTGAGCACCAGCAGTAGCTGACTGATCTCTCTCTATGATAGTGTTACATTATTTTATCTTATCTTTTATCGTTGTCATTAATTGAATTAATCATTCACACATAATACCTCCCTATGAGTCTTTGTTTTGTTGCTTACCGCTTCAGCCTGTTCCTCACATGGCCAGTCACCTCTCCTCCTTCCACCCATTGCTGCATAACAGCCTCTGATGTCACTCTAAATATTTGGCTATGAGCCAGAACCACTGCATCTGACACGAGTGGGAGGTCCAGTAAGAGATGTGATTGGACAAATCTAGGGTCATTATAGAAAATGAACCAACCAATGAAAAAAACAATACAGTACATTTTGCCATATGGCCAGCCCCCAAGGTGCGTCTACCAGGAAAATACCTGGTATGCCACATTACCATTCCACCACTGGGATTCACCAGTGTCTTGTGTAATTAAATTGACAGAATCACAACCTCCTGTGGCAGAGCTCAGAGAGCCAATAAGCCAACGTACCGACACGCTGCTCTGCCCACAGTCTGACTGTAATGTAAAAAAGTCTGTATGAAAGGGATGATGTTCACATCGCAGCAGGATACAATAGATTCTCAAATGAAGTCAAGCGTAAAAGAACAGAAGTCAACCCTCCAGGTGTCTCCCTTCATCTTTCAAGGACTTTAAAGGTTTAAAACACATAAGGGTTTGCATACCGTACATGTTCATCGTGTGCTCAGTGTGGGGCCATTTTCAGCTGCTCCTCGTACCACTTACTAAGGAAATCTTGGAAGCCTTTTATAATAAAACATCTTGTGCAATTTCATATCTAAAATTATAGCTATGATATCATTTGATAGATGACATATTTACCTTTATGATATAGTCCTGGCTAGTATTAATGCAAAACGTTGCCGTGGGTAGCATATGCAAATGAACAACCTTTAACTTCCCTCCATGTTGCTTGCACGCAGAGCTCCCCGCTCATTTCGGTTGTTGCTCGACCTACAGATTGTACTTCATTTTTGTTCAACTGCATCCACTGACAGTCAGATAGTAGGGGCAGCCCCTTACCACTCCAAAATCAAAGCATCCTGTCGAAAAATCAACTGGCTAGAAAAATTACTGACAGATTTAAAAGTTAGGTTAAACCAAGGACTAGGTTGAAGATAACGGAAGACATATTGCCTCTCATCCAAGAGGCCCCTTCAGTTCTGACTGACTGGCAGGGAAACCCAGCTATTTAACCTCTATGAAGTTGTTATCAAAGTGATGGATAGCGCTCAGTCCTTTAGTGCTGTACAACAGTCATTATGGTCATTGGAGGCACCTGAGGCCAATTGTGAGTGTTTGTTCAGTCCCCCAGGAAGGGATGAAAGGACCACGTTGTAAGTGGGGGATCAGTGATGTCGTAGACCTTGTCCCCTGTTGAGAGATGGGCTCTCTACGGTGGTGTAAATGGCTTATTTCACTCCCTCCTTATCCAGGAAATGTACATGGTTGTCATCGAAATAATGTCCCCTATCCTTCTACTGTAAGTAAACTGCTGAGTCATGATCTGAGGAGATAGCCATTCTCTGTTGGGCCATGAGTTTGTGTAGAGGTTGTCTAGTTTCCCCAATGTACAGGTCTGTGTATTCCTCACTGTTTTGGATAGCGTACACTAGATTGCTTTTCTTGTGTTGGGGTATGTAGTCTTTCGGGTAGACCAGTATTTGTCTTTGTGTTCTGGGGTTTAAAAAACAAAGTGTTTGTAGAAAATCCTCCCGAGTTTCTCAGATTCTCCAGACATGTATGGAATCACAATGTTGTTGCATTTACTCTACTTTTCCTTATCACCCGCAGTGTTGATGTTCTTCCTGTATCTTGTGAACTTTCTTGTGAACTTGATGTTACCGAGTTGATGTGTTCTGTGTAGGCTTGCACTTCCTGGGTTTTAATTTCAATCCATGTGTTGTCCATCTCTGTACCAGTGGCCTCTGAAGTAGTTCAGGGCCCTGCTTTTTACTACTTCCATGAAAGAAAGGACTTCCTTATGGTTGATTTTGTTTCTGTGATGAGGTCAACTATTGTGGTAGTTGTTGTGGCGTGATGGCAAGATCCATATCTGACAAGTTCTTCAACTGTCTGTTGTCTGTTACACGCTTTCCCCTTCATGTCAACCCTGTTAAATCACCAAACGTATTACATTGGGTCATGTCTCACTTACATCATGTATTGTCTCACTAAATAAATAAATACAATTAAAAATGACATGCACATTTGGCAATGTGCATGTCATTTTTCAGGGCAGTAGTCTAATTGTAATAATAGTAGTATTTAATAATTATTATTTATTATTATTGCTTGTAAAATGCTTTTCAGTAGGATACAAACTACAGAGTAAAATCACTATTAGATAATAATAAAGCGTAATAAAATTATGCTACTGGTAACAAAAGGTATAAGATTTAAAAACTTCTGTAAGACAAGACGAGCTAAAAATAGAAATTCGATCATAAAAAACTATGACATGTATGCATGGATGTATGAAATCTATGGTTTGTTTTTGTTGACAAGATGAGACAGGACAAAAATGTTAGTGGTGGGCAAGAAGCGCAGTGTGTCTCATCTGTGTGAAAATATAAATTATGCATCCCTGTCAATGATTGATGTGTGCAGATTGATGTGATGTGCGCAGATTCCAAGAATCCCAGCTATCCCAAACCAATGGCAAGCTAATGATAGCAACATGCTTGCTTCAACGCAAAAAGGGTTTGGTCAGGGAAAAAAGAATAGATCTATGGACAAACTTTATCTTTAATTCAGCAGAAAATATGTAGTAGTAATATACATAATGTAATATATGTAGTAACAGGGCACACCAAACTGTGCACACCAAACGCTAGCTGTTGTTAACATTTCTCAGCTTGTTTCTCTGATAACTTAAGATCCAGACATCTGATGACAACTGTTTTCGGTAGGAAAACAGATAGCAAAACCAAGTTGTGTCTGTGCAAGTCCCCACAATCATAGCAAAACTAGTTTGTGTATCTGAAAGTCCCCACAAAGACTGCAAAAACAGGCTATGCATGCAAGTCCCTGCAAAGATAGCGAACCAGTTTATGTGTGCAAGGCCAGCTGGCAGGCCTTTAGCTCTAGGCCAAATGAGATTGTGCCCATAGATTTCAAGCCTTCCCGAAATAGATTAGAGAACGTCCTCGCAATGTTTAGCAAGTACACCATGGCGGTCCAGACTCAGGATCAGCAGGCTTCTATCCTGGCTCACAAGGTCAGAAATTCTCGTACCACTCCAAACCACCCCACAGGCAATAGACCGTGAAAGGGTTTAATAGAACTCTCCACAAACTCCTTATATACATTGTCAACATTGCAGAAACAGGATATGGCCTACTGTCTCCTAGATTCAATGTGGCTTTACAGGGTTCCTATGAGCTATTGTTCATGCTGCTGTTGAGCCAGTTGGTTTACCAAAGGCCATTACCGCTAGAGGTCGTCAAAAGTAATGCAGGAGCAGTTTATACCATCACCCCTGTGGATGACTTGTACAAGGAATGTACATTGTGACATGTTGAAGGACCAAGCTAGACCAGAGTAACTACTAATAATAATTGTAGCAGCAGGTGTTGAGCAGGAACATGGGGGCAGCAGGAGGCAGTGTTCTAGTGGCACAATAAAATACTATGAGCTTTTTAAGATATGACGGTGCCGGGCTATTCAGGGCTTTCTAGGTAAGCAAAAAAGATTTAAAATTATATTCTGGATTTTATAGATTATTGATTGTACGAGTTACAAGGTTGTTTATTAGTCATGCAGCACAAGACTGCATAACAAAATGAAATTTGTTGTTCCTTCATGCCACACACACAACATTTAATTAAGTGTAGGCCTATATTATATTGTTAAGGTTTCCTCCTTTTCACCCCTGCCCACTGAATTGTTACCAGGCCATATTCAGGCATGCAAACTTCTCACCTTTCAGCAAAATTCAAAATAAAATGGGTAACTTACGTGGTTTGTCCAGATCTGTGGAGGAAATATTTGAGGGGGGGGGTCTCGCATGGTTGATTGGTTGGTTATGTATCCACTTGACTCAGGGATGAGCTTTTCAACTTTCTGCATCTACTCAGAGGCAGCACAGTTTCTACATGTAATGTAGGCTAAAGTCAACAGGATAAAAACGTGTCGGCATCTGTGTTGTGTTGCCCCCACCACTTAAATTGTCTGATTTTGTCCTCACCGTATTTGTGAAAAATATTCTCAATAGCTTGCAACAAGAAATTATGAATAATAAATGAAATGTTTTGAGAAAAGTTAATTTGATCTTATTGATTTAACTTAAGCTAAAAGAAGAAATGCTACAGATTATAAAATGACCCCAAAACGTGCAGCACCAGACAGTAACCTTACCAACTTCTTGACAGTTTCTTTTTGGCCAAATTTTCCGTTCTCTTATATTTTAAGATTTTCAATTGTCACCTGCTACCTGAATGTTGTATTTCCCTTTTACATAAATAAAACATTTCCACAGTAAATTGATGCAAGAAATGAAGAAATTGGTATAGAAAATTTCACCAGAATGCAGGAAATAAAGTGTTTAATACTCAAAATTTTCTGGGGGTTCCCCCAACTGATTCCAGCGTTGATGAGTTCAACAAAGTAATATTAAAATATCATCACATCTTGTTTTCGCAACGCTAATATTGTGTATTCATCTCCTCTTGTAAACTAAGTGTATCGTTACACCGCTAATCTGAGCCCTCTTGGGCCCCACCACTTTTCAACACAAAGTGACGACCTTGCACGTTGTTACAGTTCTTACACTGTCTCTGTGTTTTTATCTGCATGCGTATCCTTTTCACCTTTTTTACCCCTGGCCAGTTTGCATGCTTGCATATTCAATGAGTCTCTGGTTCCCTGATTGCTGGGTGGAGCAGATCAGCACTATATTAAGGTTTACTCGTATGCCTCTTCCTGGATCTTCCTGGTCTGCAGTTTGCCATCGCTGGTTGAGATATCGTGTCTCTCCACGTTTGGTCTCCCAGTTGTTGCAGGGTATGTTAGTTTTCTGGATTGCATATTCATATTATGTGTTATGGGCATTTTATATATGCCTTCCCTCTTGGCTGGCTTGTCCTGTGCTGCAGGTCCGTGTAATATCATCTGCTTTTGAGCCTCAGCTCCTCTTCACTAATACGTACGTTTGAGATGACTGCAGCTGACTTTTGCTGACTTTACAGTGAAATGTGAACTGCCGGCGACTGCAGTGGTGGGGTATAAAAACACGGCCTCAAGTCGGACACATTCTATTTCCCGTAGAGTGTGCTTCTGCTCTTTGCTATGTATATATGAGTTTTATATTTCTTATTGATTCAAGTGTAGTTCCCAGTTAGTAATTGTATTAGTCTCATGCACTTTGCAGGTACTTGTAAGTCAGGGTGTGCATCACAGTGGGTGGCCTGTTCCACATTTCTGGCCTCCACTCCTCAGTGCAGCTGCTGTTTTGTCTCTACAGTGATATTGTATGACTGCATTTCTTCTCTACAGCCATGGAGTGGTTTGATTGTTGTTTTTTTTCTGTTGCACTGCAATTGGTGTGGCCCCGTGGCCCCCGCAGCCCTGCGGCTCTATCTGTGCTTTCTGTAGCCGAGAGTGAACTTGTGAGTGTTTATTTTCTTTTGTTTGTTTCTTTTTTCTAAGGTAATGTGAACATTTGGATCAGTCCTCAGGATCTGTTTAACTGTGTTAAGATTGATTATTAGTTTTCTTGTGATTGTATTTTCTTAATTTTGTTACATTTTTCTGAGGTTTCAATTTGTCAGCTGTAGGGGTGTGACGAGGTACTTAACTCACGAGGCGAGATCAAGACGACAAAAGATTTTAACACTATTTTTTAAAAAAATCTTCAATGCTGAATTATATGAAAATTCTGAGCATTAAACACTTTATTTCCTACATTATTATGATTTTTTTTCTACAACAGTTTAAGGTGATTTTTAAAAATGTATTTATATAAAGAAAAACACAAAATTCAGGTGGCAGGTGAGAATTTAAACTCTGCAGTGCAGCTCTCATTCATTCTGTGTTGCTGTCAGACCTGTTTCTCCTATAGATTTTCTCATGTAATATCATCCCTGCTGAGTCATGATTTAGTTACCTCAATGATAAATTATTTAATTTTAATTTAGTTAATAAACTCCTGGACTTTAATAGCGGCTGTGTTTAAGCAGCTTTTCTGCTCAAGTTCAAAACTTTCTGCACATTTAAAATTTCTCCCATATAAGCTATCGGTGTTCTCTGACATGTCCAGAGAAAAGTCATAATAAGAGACTAACGTCATCTTTTGATGAGAAGTCTACCTGCACTTTACTCTGCAGTGCATTACGTTATTAATCCGCTGGAAGTAACATTATCCCCTTCAGATGGTTTGACTGATGCAGTTTGGGACAGCATGCTGCATGTGAAACCGAAAGTAAATGAAACACTTCTGTTCAGGTAGAAATCTTACCACAAATCCACTCGTTAACTTTGAGTGCAGCTCACAGTCCCAAACAGAGTAGGTTGCGCTTCAGTTTTTTTAGACGTGTTATGTTGCAAAACTACCAGCTACGTTACCACTCCTCACAGCTGCCTGGATTCACAGCACGAGCAGCTGGGCGGAGTTGATTTGCTCCATGAGTTTGTCTTATCAGTTATACATTTGTATTTCACTGCGTGAGAAAATGAATGTGTGGCGTGTGAAAATTGTCATTTGCGTGAGTCTCGTGAGATCTCTTCAAACCCCTAGTCAGCTGTGTGTGTGCATGGATGTATCTGTGTATGCTTAATGTATATTTCCTAGTCACAGCTGACCATTGCATTAAGTGCATTTGCCTGGCCCAGTAAATAGTGCAATGCTAGGGTGACCGGAGTGTAATGTTGGTATGCTTTCAGCTTGATAAGTGGCCCCATGCATCAATTAAGTACCAACCAGTTTATTATGTACCTCCTGGACTGTTTGATTCTGTTTACTGTGTGCTCTTGTTTCCTTTTTTCCATTGAATAGGAGCCACGGGGCTTATGCAGGTAGCCAGCTGATAACATTAGGATCTTTTCCCCTTTGCTAGTCCTTTCTGCTGTAAGCCCCCCGCTCTGTTCTTGGTGTTTTATTTTGTTTAATCTGCAACTTAATGAGGCTGTAGGTTATTGTGCAATATTTTACATGCAGCTAACTTGTTGCAGTGCTACTGTGTATTTTAAATTTGTCAGTCATTTTCAAGAAATAAATATTAATAAAATTTATCTCTATTTTTGGAATTAGGGTCTCTGGTTAAGTGTTTTCGACGCTGTGTGACCTTTTTGAGTATTAAAGTAGTTAAATCCCTTATAATTTCCTTGAGGCGAAATTCTCTTAGGTGGCGTACTCAACATTGTTGCAAGCTTACCCCTGCTCCTGCCACAGTTGTTTTAAAATTGCTGTTGCTGTAAGTTTCGGATAAACAGGCATAATAATCTGATTTGAGGAATTCCCTACATACCTGCAGGTAGTATAGGTGACTTTAGACATCTGCTGAGTTTATAAACTGAAAGAATGTCTGATATATAGTATGGAAACATTAAGACCAAGGGTGGCAAATTAAAACAGGTGGCCAATGGATAGGATCCATTAAGCTCCATTAAGAGAGAACTCAGATACTCACACCGGAAGGCATGTATGATATTGTCGGATTCAGATGAGATAAGAATGTGAGTTAGTACGAAATAGCATATATAGTGAAACAGAGGAGACGTGGAAGAAGCCTGAACAGTGGGTCAGAGCGTGGTGATTTTCCGTCGAACAGCAACACAATCTGGATGGAAATTGGACAGACGCCTCCATCATCAGCTCTGACTGACAGTCTGCCTGCTGGCTCCAGTAACTCTCCTCTGGGAGATGATTTTGCTTTTTGACTCTTGGAGGATTTGTTTGGACACGGCAACACCGTCTCCGAGGCAGTGCCGCATCATAATCTGTTTTGCATAGCATACAGCGGAGTGACAGGAAGGATGGAGAAGAGAGGGCAATCTAGGGACAGCTTTGCATTTCTTTTCATGAGAGACACGAGAGGACTGTAGGGCTTTATTGGAATCAATGAACCAGAGATAACAATAACATTATTATTTTTCTATTTTCTTCTACACACACTAATCATCAGCATAGCTAACTGATCAATGTTGTAATGCTTTTATGATGTGTGAATAAAGATCAAAAGTTGAATTCTACTATCTGAATACTTTTATTTGGAGAGAGATTGCAGTGTTAGTCAGCTGGTCCAGTATTTTGTTCCAGACTGAAAACCCTCAACAATTATTGCATGAAATACCATGAAAGACAGTATATTAAACCCCAACTCTCCTCCTGTGTGCTTTCTCAGTGGTGGAACAAGTTACCAAACTCAATTCAAGTCAGCAGAATCCATTTCTGTCTTTAAATACCGTTCGAAGACCTTCCTCTCCTGAGAGTATTTACTCCTACAATATACTTAATCTCTCTCTCTTTTTCCAAAGGAGTACATGTGCACACAGGGAAAAATAAGAAGTACTGTGAAAAATGTTCAAGAAACTCAGAGTGTGTGTGTGTGTGTGTGTCTGTGTGAAGACTATGGAAGTGGTGGCCCTGCTATCTGGACACTCGGCTTGGGACTAAAGACATGGACACTTAAAACACTGATCCCTCATCACAGGAATGAGTGAAAACATCACAAAAAACCCATTACAGAAAAGTCTACTGTGATTAGTGCATTACAGCTAGTGGAGTGTGGGACCATTCTTTTTGATTACTGATTAAGATTACGGAACAATATTTATAACAACATCTTTATTAAAATAGATGTTAGACCAAGGGCAGAACAAGGAGAGCTGTTGCTCTCAGGAGGAGGCGACTAGAAGCAGCACATGTTGCAACATTGGCGTCCTGGATCTACAGCTGTTCACTGCAGGGGGCCTATCCACAACCAGGAGGAGGAATTAGTAAAAATGATTTTATTAGTACAATAGACATGGTGTTGCTTTATTAATAATCAATAATATAATAGTTTGCTATATAGCTTACTACTAGTATGATATTAGTTTCAGTAGGACAAAACAACAGTTTAATTTTTGTGGGTTGTTTTCATTAATTAAATCCTTCTGCAAGAACAAATGGTCTACATGATGGTTAGTCTCTAATTTGTTAATGCTAAGTACTGATGTGTCAGTAATATAACCATTCATGCATAACAATATGTTTAACATTTAAAAAATTTGAAATCATTGTAAATGCTAGCCAAACAGTTAAATAAATGGTCCCTAGTCGGGGGTTAAATCACTGCCCATTTTCACTCTGGAACTTCATCAGGTTCCAAGCAACCATTTCAGGGACTCAGAAAACATACCATGTTATCAAACGGAGGATCAGGGTCTACATTTTACAGTGTCTACACACAAATGTATTTTGTACTCAGTTATTGGACTTCTTTGATTCAATAATAATAATAATAATAATACATTTAATTTGTATTGCACTTTATATTTCGCAAATCTCAAAGTGCTACATGATAAAACAGGTAAGTTCAAAAAAAAAAAAGAAAATAATAATAATAATTTAAACTTGACACATTAGAGCACGAAAAATCAAAACAGTAAGGAAAAGAGCAAGAGTTCAATCAAAAGCTCTCTTATAAATGTGGGTTTTAAGGCCACGTTTAAAAGCATCCACAGTCTGTAGTGTCCTCAGGTGGTCGGGGAGAGCATTCCACAGTCTGGGAGCAGCTGAGCAGAAAGCCCGATCTCCCATTGTACGGAGC
>JAPMOB010223745.1:0-18891 GCA_029875015.1 Lepomis gibbosus
TTCCTGATCTTCTGCCTCTGGAAGAGGTGGCTCACGTCCTCTTCACAGATCTTGAGTGCAGGTGAGAGGTCAGAGGGGGGGGATGATGACTGTTTGAAGATGGCGTTGGAGTGGGGGAGAGGTGTGACTCTGGGCTTTTCAAACTTACAGTAGAAACCATTCAGCTCGTCTGCCAGTCGTTGAGTACCAGCAGTATTGGGGGATGGTCTCTTGTAGTTTGTGAGTGTCCGTAGGCCTCTCCACACTGACGCAGGGTCGTTGGCTGCAAAGCTGTTATTTAGCTTTTCAGCGTAGCTCCTCTTTGCAGCTTTGACCTCTTTAGTCAGTGTGTTCCTGGCCTGGTTGTACAGGATTCTGTCCCCACTTCTGAATGCCTCCTCCTTGGTCTGACGAAGCTGCCTGAGTTTCACTATGAACCAGGGTTTTTGGTTGTTGTATGTGGGGAAGGTTTTAGTCGGCACACACATGTCCAATTGATATATAATAAATATGACGGATGAAGTTTCCAGGAACAAATTAAAAAATGAATGGAGTGAATCCATTCTTTTAAAAAGTTAACAAATGTTTATAACACCTAACTAAATAACTGTCTCTGCACTTTGTCTCTATTTGTCTCCAAAATGAGTACCAAATAATATAGTCCTTTTCTACAAACTTTCAAGAAATCATCAAGAAATAACAGGCCTGTAACGTAAGGTTTTACTAGGGCTGGATGATATGGCCAAAAATGTTATCACGATAAAAAGTTTCATATCTTTCGATATAATAATTATCACGTTATAAGTATCAAAACATTATTTCTTTTGAGTTTAAAGGCTGATTTTTTGTCAACACTTGATGCCAAACAGTGGATCACTTCACAAATCTGAGGCAGAATATTCAAAACAATTGTGATAAAATCTTTGTCAACAAATATGCATGAGTAAAATTAAGTAAAAGCTTTTTTCAGTCCTTTTTCCTCTACAAAATAAACATCTTAATACAAAAATGAAGTCCTAATTTGTGTATGATTTAAGTGAATTAAAGGAAACATTGATGGAATATTTATTGAACATTTGTTATATTATATTGCAATAATTATTGTTGTTGTTTTATTGTCCAGCCCTAGGTTTTACCAATTAATAATTCAATTTAATTGAAATCCTAAAGCTCTAACTCCCACTAACTTTTCTCCTGTTTATCACCTAATTACAGAACCAGGTTAGCGTCAAAGCTATTTTGATAAAGAGTTTTGCCTTGTTATTCTAAAAATGCTGCTTTAAAGCCAGTTACTGCATAGTAGTATAGTCACATTGTTCATAGAGACCTGGTGTGTTATAGAATTTTTATATTATATAACAATGGGTCAGATGACTATGTGTAAATGTGAAAGAACATAAAGAGATTTATCACAGACTCTGCAGTTCCTCTAAAGCTCTAAAGAGCCTTTAAGCATTTACACCTCATTGTTTTGATTTTCTGGCCTGAGAACATACTGTTCTGATTCACTCTCATCACCCTCAACCTTGTTTCCAGCCACAGCAGGTAGCTGTTTCAGCAAAAAAAAAAAAAAAAAAATCAGATGAACCGACTGTTGCTGAAGACCAAAACAGAGCTATAAACTCTAATGCTAATATGGCTCAGTGTGTTTTACAGTTGCTTGCTAAAACAGTCATATAATTTACTTTAAAAAAGTGATAATATCATTGTCAGTGGTTCCTTCACAGTTTGTTTCACTGACCCCCAAGTGGTTAAAAAAATCAATTTGAGATTATGCATCTCCCAACAGCGGCCCCAAATCCAAACCTTTCCTTCCACCACACTGTGTGTTTTTTTCTATATGTAGCTTATGGGTTTAGGGGATTGAAGTGCTTTATTCAAGCCCATGGCACAGTACCTTTAACATTTAGCATAATCAAACTACAGGCCTCTTTCTCTCTCTCTATAAAAAACAAACACACAATCTTGAGTGACTAACAGCACTATGCTTATTGGAGTGCACTGTGTGTATGTGGCTCAGTGATGAATATCAACCAGTGACATCCAATCCTCAACCTTTCTGATGCTAATTATCTTTCTAGAACAAGGGAGATGGATTTGGTGTGTTTCAGAAGAGACTGGCATGAGTTCAGGGTCTTGCTGGTGAATAATGGCTTTCTAATGGCAATATTAACCTTCTGAAAAGACATAAGTGCTTAATGTCTCCTATGATTAAGCCATGAGAGCTGTAATGTCAGAGGTCAGATGCTCTAGGGTATGAGGGAAATTATCAAGACAATGTGTGTGAGTGATGATTTAAGCACACAAAAAAGTGAGGCCTATTGAACATATAAACTGCAGAGTGATTTCCCCCCCAACTGTAGCTCACTGTATTAGCTAACGGTCAGGGATATGATAAGCACAGTTTTTTACCGTTTTATTTGGGGAAGAAAATATCAATATAGCTTCATCTTCATGAGTTAAAATCACTTAATATATTGCACAGAATAACTAGGTGAACATTAACTTAAGATTAATTTGATGTATTTTCAGCAGCTATAATCAATAAAAAGCTAAGTGTTTTGCTTGTCTGGTCTGCAATTAAACCGTTTTTTTTGTTCAGTCTTACTACTCACTTCAGCATAAGTTTTGGCCACAGCAAGTGGCTGTTTTCAGAAAAGAAGCTCTAAAGCGGTAGCATATTTAAACATACTGTACGCTACCTGTTCAGCACTAAATGACAGAAAAAAGTTAGCAGTTACCTGGTGAACATATTGGAGCATTTAGCAGCTAAAAGGCCTGATATTTTCCACAGGATTTGGGGGAGAGCGCAACAGAGTTCATCAGGTCGGCAGAAACACGACTCCAATTAATGCTGGTAATGGGCCAGAGTTGTGTTTGAAATTGTTTCAGCTGTCACAAATTTAAATAGTTCTTTATTACCAAAAATGTACATTCAGTCAAAAAAAACCCCAAATTAAATAGCATAGTAAAAGCATAGTGAGCTTCCACACCAACCTAATCTACCAAGAGTGACCTAGCACAACCAGACATATTGTACGAAAATATGAGACAAAAAAACTACCACGAACTTTTTAATTTTGAAATTAATTGGAAATATAAATTATAGAATAGTTCCATTGTTCCAAATCTATAAGGGAATGCTAATTGAGCAGGTGAAAAACAGAACAGTAAAATGCGTGACAGTGGGTAGTGAGTGAAATAAAAAAGCGTACTGAGAAGGGTAGATAGGCAGGCACAGATGAACACAATCACAGCAGACACATTCAACCAACATGCACAATCATGGAGATAACAGAAGGACTGAGTGTTGAGGTTCAGCAATCAGGATGCAGGACGTTACTTGAGCATCTAGCAACATGTTTCTGCATCACTGCTATCAAGACTAGAATCAGAGAGGACTGTATTACTCTGAAACCATGAACGCAGCAATGAACACAACAACAAGCAAAAATAACAATAGCAGTTGGGTGTGGGGTTTCCTAAAGCAAGCAAAGAGAATGAGCCAGGAAAAAGCACATGAGAAAAAGAAACAAGTGTATTTAAAAAACATTCACACTTGAGGACTGAGATTTAGATGATTTCTGAAAGAATTCCCATACTACCTTCTGATGAGGTTGACCATTCGCTGACAAAAGCTGATTTTGGACAGAAAGGACAGAAACAGATCTGTTTAATTGCAATGGGGAGTTAATTTCAGCTGAATAGTTTCAGAGACATACACCTTTGCTGTTATCATTACAGTTCAACAGGGTTGCATTTGAAAGGTTATTTAGACCTGTGAACATGATAAAAGACCAGACTGCTTTACCTGAAAATATAAATCAGATTTGTTAACTGTTAAAATAACACACACTATGCTGTAGTATAGTCTATGGTGATTATAGGAGTTACATAAACAAATAAATTGAATTTCTTGCGTGGTGCATCTTTCTGTTTTTCTAAGAGATAAAGACACATTTCCTCTTTTGCACAAATGTCAATGGAAAAATAATATTCAATATGAAAGACTTACAGTCAACAAAAGGATTTACTGTGTTCCTGCTCAAACATACCCCAGGAAACAGTTGTTAATAAAGGATGTTAACAGGGTGATTGTTAAAAACAGACGAAGCTTATTGTCCGTGCAAGTAATGCACGTAAACTTGATTAAAAACTGCAAATATCTGGGGGCCTTTATAACTACCAATTTATGGACAAACAGAAACAAAAAGTGAAGAAGAGGGGTATGGAGGAAACTGAAAAAAAGAGATAGTTTTTTGGGATCAGTCATAGGCTGAACGGTTGCACAAACACATACAGAGGTACACTCCATGAGTGCATACATTGTTATGGAGCCGCAGTGCAGCCAGTACAGTGATTGTGGTGAATAAACCCAGACTGCTATAACGGTCCTGAAAACACATTATCTAAATCACTAGAAATGATGGAGTCCTACATAAACACAAAATAATCTGCCAGGTTAGAACAGTTTTGGTTGTTTCACTTGAAGCTTTTTCTGTGTTTGTGTTTTTGCCTGTGTTCTTCTCATTGGTTTGAACTGGCCAAGAATACATGGACCAAGCAGGATTCAGCAATTATTGATCATCACTGTGCAATACTATAGAAAAATATTTTGAAACCAAGTTTTCGGGGGCTTTAAACAGCCAGTGTCTCTACTGTGTACCAAGTGTTGCAGGCCTGTGATAGCATGCTAAGCACTAACAGATAACTTTAACCTGCCATTCTGAGGACAACTGGCTTCTTGTGGGATTATATTTGGATGTGCCAGATTGTGTTATGTCCATGATGTAAACAAATGTGAATCTGATTTTAAATAGCCACTTACTGTCGCAGGGCATCTTTATCAGTTAAACATACAACAGAGGGAATTGTGATACATAAATAATCTCATTTTAAGCAACATTGTCTTGAGTCTTCACATCCCACTTCTCCACAGTCAGACCACTGTCAAATTAATCTACATGTTTCCATTTTTTGATGGTTGAATATTATTGCTGGTGTGGCATTTGCAGTTTGTTTTCATCTCTCTGGAGAATCAGAGTGACTAATTGAATCATTTTGTATATTCATAAAACAGTGTTCTCACACTTATCAGTAGGACTATACCCACACTCTTAGATGCATGATGAGATTAATACAATTAATCTGCAAAGGTATTTCTCCAGTGCTCAGCCTTTTCAAATTCACTAGTCAGATCAAGGACGTGCTGCATTTGAAAAATGTTATCGTTTGGTCATGAAAGAAAGCATACTTTAGATTTATGAAAGAAAACTACAATCAGTCCCTCTCTGTTATGTGACTGTGAGCAGATGCGTGGAGCGAAAGATGACATTTTACATAAACAAATAAATTGAATTTCTTGCGTGGTGCATCTTTCTGTTTTTCTAAGAGATAAAGACACATTTCCTCTTTTGCACAAATGTCAATGGAAAAATAATATTCAATATGAAAGACTTACAGTCAACAAAAGGATTTACTGTGTTCCTGCTCAAACATACCCCAGGAAACAGCGCATATCAGAATCTGCTGCTTTAGCTGCAGAAAGGTGGTTTCATTGTACTGATTTACTAGTTCTCTCAACAATAGGCAGACAATACATTAAACACTGCAGCTCTTCAATATGTGGCCATAGTCTAGATGTATTACAGTTAAGTAGATGTTATTTCTGTGGGTGTGCTTAAGACAGGTCCATTTGACACTTTGTTTCCCTTAAAGGAATATGGGAGATATGCTTTATTATAGAGTTAGATGAGAATTTGATAGCACTCTCATATTTAGCCATTAAGTATTTAGCCAGGTTAACGTTTTCCACTGCTTCCAGTCTGTATGCTAAGCTAATACTTTGTATCACTCATGTTTCTGATCAACCTAATTTCCAACCACAGATGGAAACCCACTGTACACTACTTACCCAGCACCCCAGCACCAAACAGCAGACAGACACAGTTAGCGACTTGTTGGTGAACATAATGGAGCATGTTGTAGCTAAAGAATCTAACAAAAACTTGTTGGAATATTTATTTTTACACTTATTTTTGATTTCCAGGCAAACAGATCCAATTTTCTCTGGAGTCAAACTTAAAGCAACATTCTTTAAGTTTTTAACATTAGTTTTTTTGTGCAGTTTGGTAACCCTACTGTTTTAGTGTAATTCCCTACTGTCTTAAATAATACTTATAATCAAGAACTAGTTTTATCTACAACTTTGCTAAAACAGGCAAACATCAATCAAGCACAACATGACAAGACATAACAAGACTGCAAGCCAGCTAATAAGTTATTACTTACTAGTCCAACAGAAAGAAGGCCAGCTCACAATCTGTCTTGCATATTTTCATCTCTTTTAGCTCATGCAAATGAGTAAAAGTCTGATATTTACTCTTGTCCGGTCTCTTGCTTATATACTTTTTGCTCCCTCTTACAGCTTGCTTGATAAAGAGTTGTGTTGGTGCCATAAAGCATTCTGCCATTGTTGCGAAACGGTGTTTGTGCACGGGACTCTAATGTTACATAGTGCCAAAAACCAGTGTCCCGGTCTGGAGTGGTAATGACAGAGACGCCATTTACCGTATTACAAGTCATTGTACCATCAAAATAATATTGAAGCTGTTATTTTAAGATACTACATAAGGTCGATTTAAAAGTTTATTCCTAAACAAAGAACCTGATCTCCCTGAGTAAGAGTTAGAATTAAATAGCTTCAGGATATGCAGGCTGTTCTGTTGGCTGTCTGGAGCAGTGGTTCTCATACCATCTCTGAGCACACGCAGCACACTACTAAATCTGAATGACCCACATAAACACAAGCACACACATACACACTCTTTTCTGACAAGTAATAAACTTGACAGGAGTCAAAAGACAGAATTATATTGATTTCTTTGTGCACAACTCCAGACTCCCCCAAACATGTTACCATCTCACCAAGGGGCCAGTCAAATTTCTCTCTGTCTGTCTCTCAGACTTAGATAAACAACACACACACTCACACGTACAGAAGCTAATAATAGTACCATAAGCCACCTACCATTTTATTGAGTAGACCAAGTCTTTCTAATCGAGCAGAGTCTAGGGGACAAGAGAGGTGTGTCTTGAACAGATTTTTATTAGAAACTATCCTCCTGCTGGAATCTCTGATCACAAATCACACAGCCTTAAATGACAAGTCTGGGAATTTACTCTTTGGAACCACATATGAATTGCCTGTTGTTGTGATTTTCAAATAATAGCAAAATGATAATACCCAATAACTACAGGTAAGATTTTTGGGTATTTCTGAGACATTGATGGACAGGGACTAATAGTCAGTTTTCATAAAATTAACTAGTTTGTAAGTGTTTGTAGCTGTTCTAGATGGCCACAAGAAGGAGCACTAGAATATTTTACTTAAGTAAAATCATTTTGTTTGTGCAAACTAACAGCAAAAATTATTTTCAATACAGTGACAGCCTGTACAAACAACATATTACCAATTACAAATTTATATATTACCAATCACAACTGTGCAAGTAGGGTAAGAGGGAACACGAGGAACAGGACACAATGCATACGCCAAAAATACTAATGAGGGACAGGTAAACCTAATCAGGATGGGGGAGACAATCACACAGGTGGGGAACACAGAACAAGTCCTCCAACTTAAACAACAACATAGTTTGTTTTAACCAACCTACAAATACGACTCATAAGAGAGTAGCGTAAAATAGAGCCCCTACCAGTGGCATACAGTATGTCCATGTCTCCCAAGACGGCAATCTCTTACTCAATTTCCTGATCGGACCTACATTTTCGAAATCACATGACCTATGTCATGTGACATAAACATGTGAAGACTGCAGTGACCAAAAGGAGGTGAAACCCAGCCGCTAGCAGATTGGCCGTGAGGATTCACTGGTCGACATGCATACAAACACTGATTTAGGTTTGGTCTCACGCCCCTGTGAAGCTTAGGGTAAGGATTTGGGGCTACGACTTTAGGATCAACCATTTAAGACTAATATAGTTAGCTAGAATTGATCAGAAAACAGGGAAAACTCAAAACCATTAAACAACAATGACTGACAATGAATAAAAATGGCTCCAACCCATGGCAGGTGAAACTCCCTAGAAATAATTTTGATCCAAAAAATAAAATATAACCACTGGTGCCAGTTAGTGTCAAGTGAATGTATTTGGTACACAAAAAGTTAACAGATGTCATTCTCTTCTGAGTCCAATGAGTTTTTTAATCTTTGAAAGATTATGTCCTCCCCCTCATATACCTCACATTGATTTGATCCAGTGCCTACCCTTTTGAGATCCTCAGCGACTTTATTTCTAAAAAGCGAGAGTATCAGGAGTATAGTGAGAAACATACAAAAGAGTATAATATTGTAGGCTAATTTATTCCCCTGCATGCTACTCGGACTAATCTCAGTCAGCATCTCTTGCTCTCCTCTCGCACTGTGTGCACGCAGACAGGAGTGAGAGTGAGGTACCGTGGTAATGGGGACGCTGTTTGTCTCTGTCGCTCTAAAACTCTTTCTGAAACAGATAAAGAACAAGGTGGTGTGGTGGATAAGCATTGGACTTTGTAGTGATGAGATAGTTTTGTTTCGTTCTCAATGCATAATACCCTAGTCAGTTGGTTAGCTAACTTCAGTAGATATGTCTGCAACACAATACATACTTCTTCACATTCTGTTGATAATGTCAGTTAATGTTTGAATGTTTTAATCTAAAGTTCTGACCATATCTTACACATAGCACCTTTAACATCACGCACTGACAATAAGTGCAAATTATAAGAAGCCAGGAGTAGTCGTTGCTGCTAATAATAATTAGGTGCCATTTATATTATAAGATATACAATATATTAAGAAGCCAATTATCCTAAGATTAAAAGCGATCAATGCAAAACCACAGCACCAAATAAGATCATGCAGGATGGTAGCTAAATCAAGCTCTTATTATATTACAGCTTGGATATTTGTTCTCCAAGACTGATTAGTTATTTTAACTTGTTTGAATACATGCACCAAATAAATGTTGTAAGGTTGCTACTGATTTTATGTCTTTTATTTTCTCCATCAGAGAAAGAAATGCACTATGCACTGATTAATGGTGGTGTGTTCCGGTATCTGGTATTGACATGAAGTCAACTCAGCCACAGAGCAGGAAAATGGAAAATAAGGGGGTGGAGGTCAATGAATTATTAATGCCTTGCTCAGCCCAGTATATGGCCTATGTGTCATGTTGATGGCCTGCCCTAACAACTCCTGTTTCACGCTGCAACATGCTCCCTAAAAAATCTTTGCAGTGTCCTTCTCCTTCCTTCTTTCCACAATATGAGATGTTACCTCTTTTTAGACACCACACAATATATACATTCAGCTATAAGGTCACCAACATTTTTAAATGGTAGCCTATACAGTTAGGTATATCACCAAGCCACCGAGCAGTGACTTTCCTGTGCTAAGTGACTTTAATTCAATTTTTCAGTCCGTCAGTCTGTTAGAAATTTTACTAGAAAAAAGTGACTCACCCACAAGTTACCCAGCCCCTTTGTTACAAATGTGACTCAAGGCACCTTTCCATAGAGCATTAATAGGAGGACAGAGAGGAAGACTTTTGATGCAGTTATTCAATTTAGCAGTATTACATTTTCACGCCAGCAGTTTTGGATGCACAGAGACATTATTGCATTGGAAGACAACCTAACTTTAAAGGCAGTAGATGTCCGAATTGCAGTTTGCAATCGTTCAGTTGTTTCGCAGTAGAACAGTGTTCCAGTCTAATTCAGTCAGACTTTTCTGTTTGCACTTGTTTTAAACTGTAAACATTTAAAGTTATTTTTTGTTTGTTTGTTTTTTATAACCTGTAATGCAACTCCCCTGGTGTATGAATCTGTGCTATGCAAATAAAGTTGCCTTGCCTTGCCATTGAGACAAGAGACTATGCGAGTGAGTGAGTGGGTGAGGTATAGGTTACAGATCAAAAAAACATCAGGATCACTATTCTGAAATTGTACCAACAGCCAAAAAAACATGAGACGTGGTGTAGGTAGTAATGCGTAATAAGCCAGGCGAATGCTCACCAATAGCTGTAGTCAAAACCTGTGAACCTTAGGCCCTCTATAAATGGATGTAAATAGGAGTTTAGTGGTGCGTAATCAGAAGGTAGCAGGGAGGAAAGGATGAATAATTCACATGGTCTCGCTCCCTCATTTTTTACTTTATACTGGCATTTTGTGATGCACACACACACACACACACACACACACACACAGAATTGTGTTACCTGACCTCAGGACCTCACAGGTCCTGACAGTGTTGTGTTTTGGGTCAGGTTTGGAAAAATTTATTTTCAAATGTTTTCTGCGTGCTGCAGTGGTCTACATTCATGTGTCTCATGTGGAAAAAGAGGATATAGCCAACAATCTGTTTTGAATTAGTCAGTAAACTGTCAGTAATGCAAAAACTAAGGGGACACTTAAATAGTCCCCAAGGATTTAGGGAAGGCTTCTTCATTTTGGGAACATCTGGCCAATATTGGATAAAGGCAACGCTGATCTTGATGTGAACTAACATGTGAAGCAGATGTTTTATTATTATGAGAAGCAATTATAAGACATGCTGGTAGTTGGCCCTAATCTTTGTGTAGTCTAATAGTCACTAAACATGACCTAGGAAGTTTATTGGTAATTTAAACCTTTTTGTTTTGTGCCATTGCTACCATAAAATGCTACAATGAATGGCAAGGTGGGTCCACCACTTTGGTCCAGAAATATTGCAATAACTATTGGATGAATTGCAATGAAGGATGGTTCACACATTTATCTAATCCTTAACTTTTCATCTAGCACAATCATCAAGATTCTGCTTTGGTTTATGTGTTAATAAATACAAAACTACTGTAATGACGTCAGCATGTTATGATTGTCATTGTGAGCATGATGCTATGCTGGTGTTTGTATTTTTGATAGTATAGACACACAGAGATGTCAGCATGGCTGGAGACTCTTAGTCTTGTTTATTCAGTGTGTTTATGAATGCAATAATCTCACTGAGAAAGGAAGAAGTAAGGTTCATGCCCATGTAACCAGCCCCAAGTGATACGAAGATATGCTGACGAGGGGCTAAACCCCAAGGCCACTACTTAGCAAATTGTGTGTGCATGTCCGTCAAGATACCAACTTTTCATTTCCTTGTGTTCATCCTTGGGGTGCTTCCTCACTTCAGCAGGCCGGAACTGGCCATCAGGAGCGTCATTTCGCAGTGGGCTGGCCAGCTGATTGGCCCAGAGTGTCACATCACTGTTAAAAATGCAAAATAAAAAAGGATAAAGGAAAAAGTGTAGGAACTTGTGAGTTTGAGTTGGTATTCTTGGTAGATTTTTTGACTAACAATAATGTTAGGCTGTGGCTGGGGTTTTTGAACTTGAATGCAGTATCAAACTCAGAGACACGGAGTAGAGGAACGAGACAGGATTTATTGATGTAAAGCTGGGAGTCAGGGAGCTGGGTAAGAGAGTGGAGGATCCAGGCAGGAAATCCGGGAGTGGGGGAAAGTCCGTGGGGGCTGGGTCGGCACTCTCGGACGCACGCGAGCAGGAGGGGAATGCTTGCAGGAGACAGACCAGGCGGCAAAGTCAGGAACAAGAGTCTACAATCTGGCGCTGAGTGGAGGCGAGGACAAGGTATAAACAGGCAGGGCATAATGAGGCTGATAGCTGGCAGCTGGTGACAGGCTCCTGCACACCTGACTCCACACCTGCAAAAAGGGAACACACACACACACACACACACACACACACACACACACACACACACACACACACACTTTATCCAGGAACAGGGGACCTAACAGTTATACTAAATGCTAACATGAACATGCTAATATGCTCACAATGATAATACTTACTTGTTGATGCTAAGCACACATAATGTTTACCATGTTTACCTCCTTAGATTAGCATGCTAACATTTGCCATTTAGCAATAAAGACAAATTACACCTGATGCAGATCAGAATACCATCAGTTTTATTTTAATTTAATCGTAAACCAAAGGATTGGAAAAAGTTAAACTTTAACTTTATGATGGTGCCAGATGAAAGGTTAAGGAATCAGGAAAAGTGAAGAATTGTAATCACTTTAAGGAAAAGTGATTACAATTCTGCCTGAGAGGGACATGAGTGTGTGTACCAACTTTCATGGCATTTCATCCAATAGTTAAGACATTTCACCCAAAACCACAAATGCAAACCTCAGGGGTGGTGGACCTAATGACCAACTGATATTGCCGTCCATAGGACCTCACATTTCTACAATACAACACTACAAAAAATGTTTGTGTGTTTCTTTTCTTTTTAAAGTCAGCAATTACTTTGATTACATTTTAGCGTTAGTAAGTGGTTTGGGTGGGCAGCAGAATTTACAGATGAGAATAAGCATTAACAACATATTTTCCAATATGTTCAAATGTATAGCAAAATTACACAAAATTGTTTTGAACTATATACATCACATTATATTAATATTTAAGTCAGTTAGCCAAAACTGCTGTCACACACTACTTTTAAAAATAATACTTGAAGTGTTACTTGAAGTGAAGGTATAGATACAGAAAAATTAGAGAAAGAAAAGGTGAATCTTGTACAGCATTTTCAAATTTACAGGAAAGGAATAAACCATGGGGGAGAAGGTAATTCAGAAACATATTTGTTGGCAACAGGAAGGTCATTCATTCACAGGGGGAGTGCCAGGAGGGAAAGAGTTGAGACTATATGAGAGATAACCAGCTAGGAGGGCAGCTAAGTGGCCTCTAAAGGCAGAATACAGAGCTGTGTGAGGTTGTTGGGGTTTTGATACGAACAGCCACCAGTTGACACTGCAGGAGGAGAGTGACGATTAATGAAGGTTGAGTTGAGGCGCAGCATTCAGGATGAGTTGTAGGTGTGAAAGGGAATCTTTTGGGAGGATGCCAAAGAGAGAATTACAGAAGTTAAGGGAAGAGATAACAGGCTAAAAACAACCCAAGCATAGAGTCTGAGTAGAAAAATGATTACTTGTTATTTTGTCTTTATTTAGAGTTTTGTTGATATTCTTGGTTCTTTATGTCTGTTGCATTAAAAAATATATTTTCAAAATCTTTACTTAGGTATACTTTTAAAGTACTGTTCAAATAATCAAAAGTTACTCAAAACATAACCCACCATAGTTAATTTTAACATTTCTCTTAGGAGTGCCAAGATGGTAAAGTGATTTCCTTTAAATGCAAATTATATGTAGAATATAATGTAAGTAATGACCTTAGGGCCCCACACAACAGATGCCACACAACCATAAACTCTGTTAGAGCCAAATGAGCTCAACCTAAACTTATACAATGTCTTATACAATGTCACAGAACCTCAAAGGGTGGAGCTATGCTGAGTACATGTCATCTATCCTCAGTTCACAGATAAGGCTGCGGTCACAACAGGTTTAGCTCCCTTTTCATTAATGTCTTATTCAGAATATATTGATTGTTTATATCCCTGTTTATTGCACAGCTAAATAATACAATCAGCAGGAAGAAGGGATGCTGCTTGGATGTTGTGTGACAGAGGTTAATAACAGACAAAGTGTTTGATAAGAAGCTGTAAATTACAGCTTTGTGGACTGTTGCTGTTTGCCTGCGAGCCATGCTGGCTTTTGCAGTTCATACTTACAACCCAGCCATTTCCTTTGCCGTCTTCTTGTGGCCACACCATTCAAGAAAAGTGTGCCAGACAGAATCTGGTCTGAGTGCAGTTTTATGATGATAAAAGCATAAGATGTCCCACCTCAACAGCTGCAAGAAGAGAAAGAGGGTGATGTCAATCACACAATCCTGAGAGGTCTAATCAGACCAGTTAGGGATGAGTGAAGAGTTTTAACACTTGATATTTCTCAGGAGCTCAACAATGTTTATGAACTAAATAGTAGCCCTCAAGTATTTTTTACTTTGTGACAGGATGCAGAAAAAAATGAGTGGCACTACTTAATGTGTATTTAGATTGTAACAAGTAGATCGTGATGCTGTGTGGGTAGTTAACAAGCTTGTCAGCTGAGTAAAATTGGCCACAGCATTAGCACTCCATCAACCATTCGTCTCTCTGTAATGATGTGATTTCACATTCCCATAGATTGCTTGACAAGTGCTAAATGACCAAGAAGCTTATTAAAGCTGTCCAAAGCTCGAGTAGGATCCTAATCCCACATTTTGACATCATCTTTGATGCTAAGCTTCATCCCTTAGATTTTATGCTAGTGATGTTTGAGTTCTCATTGTGTCACGCTTTTTCTTTTTATTCAACAGCTAGCTGAGTTTTCAAAAGCAATCACTGCTACTGCTGTTGAAAATGTTTGTTGGGTTGAATATTAAAGGTTACTATCAACGAAGACAAACATGCCTGTGAGAAACCATATGCAATGTCACAAATTGCAATATAACTCTTCACCTTATATTGATTAAGAAGATTTCATTAAAACAAAAGTCCAATGTGATTCAGTTTCTGCATTTTACTCATGCTAATATGCATGCTGCTTAGTTACGTGTGTTCATATGTTTATGCTTATATCTTTATATTTTGTCTTTCAATGTAAAGCACATTGAGTATAATTGAAATAAAATGTGCTATGATTAAAATTGCCATTGCCAAAATTGCAGTATGCAAATATTTCCATGGTTTTGTATTACACTGCCAACAAATACAGTGCATTTTTTCTTCACTTTGTAAATACTTAATTTGCACTCTGCTGTTGAGTTGAGGAATCTTAACAAATGAGATTGTTTTCGTTTTGGTTTCATGTGGGACATAATCTAGCAAAAGGTCAGCGCGTAAGTTCCTATATCAATTTTAAAAAGTCCCTTTAATTAAGTGTTTCAGCATGTAGCGCTAGTTGACAAAAGGTCGATTACATAATTAGAGAAAATAGGTTCATTGGTTCTGATATGCATCTTGATTAATGACTCGTCAGTTTGGTGTTTTAATGTTTCCATCTCTTTCATGGATGATAAACATGTGTAAGCTGGTATCACATTTTGAAGAGTTGGTTGTTATGATAAATACCAGTGGATTTGAAAAACTACACCTTTACTTTCATGTTTTAAAGCAACAAATCAAGTTTTAATATAATAAATATAAAAGGGCATAATTACTATGTAAAGTAATCGTAAGCAGGGTTTGAAAGCAATATTGAAATACAGATATATCATCACTAAAATAGGTGATGCTGAGATTCAGCACAGAAATGGCTGAAGTTAGCATTTGGCACAACTGTGTGATTATCTACTATGCTGTGAGTAGTTTCTACTTTCATCCTTTCACAAGGATATGAGTAATAATTGACAGAAATGCCAATGATGTGAGAAATGGCCTTCCAGGACAGATTGCCTGACCTGCTGCAGAGCTTTTCCTTCTGTGAATAGATTATGAATTTAAAGGTACACTAAGGGAAGCTACTAATACAAATAAAGAGTTATGTTAGAGTACACAGTGTAGAAATTGGGTGCTGTGTATGCCTTGCTTAATGGGTAGAAATGGAAAAATACCTGAACTAGATGTCTCTGTAGGAGTTCATTAGCAGATCCCCTGGACAGAGACAACAGAAGAAACCAGGGCCCTCCCACAGTTTTTGTAGGTCTAAATCTAACATCACGTGAAAACATCAGGAGCACAATGTTGAGAATTCATCTTTTTGATGGATTTGAAAATTACACACCACAATAATTATTCTCTCTGAAATACAGGTGCTTTTCCTTGACAGGCATTGTCCTGATTGTGTCTATAAATGATGGCAACGTACAGATAATAATTCACTAACGACAGTAATTTGAAGTCGTCCAAAAAGAAACAATCTTTATTAATAACCACTTTCATATTAAAAGAGACAGGGAGATATGTCTTGTACACTGTGCATGGAGATAATGAACACAATTTCATGCTTGTGTGCTGATTTGAGTGTTTTAAACTAAACGTTATCTCTCTCCAGCAATCAGCAAGTAATTGATCATTATTGCTTACAAGGTAATCATCATTCCTCCTTCCACAAAATCTTTTTTTTAATCTTTAAATTGACACCACCTTACTTTTGCTCCCTGAACATCTCTGATCAGCACTGGCGGATGAGGTCATTGTGGACAACTGCATCACTTCAATATATCACTTCAATATATTCATAATGTAAGTGGCGAGAAGAGGGTAATTTTTAAGGTTTAATCGTTTTAACTTCTTAAAATAAAGTAATACGGGGCCAATGGCATCTATACGTTATCTGTATATTATTGCATTATTATTGATGTAAGTATTATTTCAGAAGTCGGCGTCACTGAAAAGAACTCTGCCCCAAGAGTTAAATTATGTCTGCCCATTAAATACGTTAGCAGGGGCCTGGGCACGATTGGCTTAGCTTAAAGATTGGAAACAGGGGGAAACAAGCTAGCTTGGCTCTGTCCAAAGGTTAAAAAAAACTGCCAACCAGCACCTCTAAATATGAATATAATAATTATTAATTATATCTTCTGTGTTTAATCCATACTAACACAGAAGTCAAAAAATGGCTAGCTCTTTCCTGTTGTTATTTGGCTTTATGCTAAATTAATCTAACTGTCTCATGTCTTTTCATCTGACTCTCAGCATGAAAGAGGTTGAGCCTATTTCCCAAAATGCCGAACTATTCCTTTAAACATTAATTTCCTTTAGTGTCGAGGTTGTAAATGTATGCAAGGACTGCACAATAATATGAGTCAATACAAGTGGACACAACATGAAGCAGGATTTTGGACTTTATCTGCATCTGTTTCTGAGTCAACAGAGACACTGATTATGCATCTCTACCATTCCTACACAAAATGATTTTACTGTCCAGCAGTGAAAAATGAGCACAATATATCTGTGGGAATCAAGTGGGTTGTTAATCAATACAAATGACCAGGTGCTGAGCGTTCTGGCTGTCAAAAAGTCACTTTGCAACCATTAGTGACAGAACACAAAAATTACAAAACATTAGTGTTGTGCATTGTGACTTCTTCTGACATTGTTGAATCTCAGTAGTAATTATGTGTTGTGTTTTTGTTTTATTGTTAATATGTGGATGTATGAACTGTAGATGCTGTGCCAAAGACCTGTTGATGTTAAAATAGCTGGTCATTTGTTCGGGGAAAACATTTTTTATCAAAAAGCAGCACATGGAAAAGGTCCCCACAAACTACTGGAATCAAACATCAATATAATGCTCTAAGGGATAGTTTCAGGAAGCTTTGCTCTGCAGCTGCAGGTTTATTTTGGTTACATAAAATAAAATAAAAATCCAGTAGACATTTCCTACAGCACACTCAGAGGATTGGTCTTCACCAGTACACACAATACAATCCAGATTGCTGAAATTGTGCCTGAAATGTCAGCCTGCATAACTGACATCTGAATCCAAGAATGATATTTGAATCTCTAATGAACAAATATAAAGCAGTCTGGAATAGTTCCTGAACCACTGTTGACCCTAGACCCTCTGATCTTGTGGGAATGTCCATTATCAAACATGAAGTAATTTAAATTAATATTCAAATTAATGCAATATGCATCTAATGCGAGATTAGGAGCTGGATAATTAAAGGGATTAAGTAGGTGAGCTATTTATAGACTATAGAAACCACCTACAGTTTAACCTGAGATGCCGACAAAATAGAATTATACAAAACAGCCAACATATTGGATCCACTGTGAAAGTACACAGAGCTGGAATGATCCCGGGGAAGGCACAATACCAGCTACTGAACAAGAGAGTGAAACCGATCCGCTTCACTATTGAAGCTCTGAATAAAGAGTTTATAGGCTTACTACACTAACTGGAAACACATCTGCCCACTACAGTTTTGGAAAAGGTCACAGATTTCATCACGAAAGCAGTGTGTGAACTGTACAATAGCTTCGAAGGAGCTTACTCTTTTTTTCGTGCTCAGGGTGGGGGGGTCTGTGCGTAATTCAATGACAGGACTGACTGTGACTTGCTGCAAAGAAACCACATAACTGCAAGCATATAGGCCTAGGGCTGAATGTGAAAATATCAGGCATTGTTTATTCTGTTATTATTATAGCTGTTTTGCTACAATTAGGCCTCATGCAATGGCTGCGGCAGCTGCCTCCACGCTGTTTCAACATGATCTTTCTTTTCCTCGTGAGATGGAAGAATTTAGAAATTTGCGCAGTGCTGCAAAGAGCCTCCAGCTGAAATGGCACTGCACTGTTTCATCATGGATCATGTGTAAAATCAGGAATCTTCACAGACAACTCTATATAGAGTTTATACAACATGAAGTGACTGAATTAACTCTTCTTGTTTCTGGTTGTTTTGGCATTCAGTGCTCTGTAGCGCCTAACAGAGGGGAGAAGTTGAAACAGGTTGCATCCAGGGTGAGATGAGGAATACCGGAGAAACGGTATGACAGAGTGAGAGTTTGGAGTGTCTGCAGGGTCGAGGGTACGTGTCCAGTTTAAAATCACTTTTTTGAATTTGTGAAGGGGACATGTTCAAGCTTAAACAGGTGTTAAGTTCAGTGATCATAGAATAGTTTTCAGTTGCTGGTTGGAAACATCCTGTTTTGGCTCTGTGATGATAACATTTTACAAAGTTATATCAGGTTATAAGATATATTTAAATAAGTTATATCAAGTCTATTTTGCCATCAGTCAGTCAATGGCTCTATCTGTATTTAGCATTTAGGCAGTATAGTAAGAAACAACATACAACCTTAAACTAACATCAACACAATTTTCTTCTTGTTACCACAGTTGCATGTTTTAACTAGATGTTACAGAATGATGTATGCGCAGAGCAGGGCCGTGCAGAGACCTTTGGAAGGGCAGGTGCTCAAAGTATAAAAGGGGCACATGGAACAAGGATTTAAATA
>JAPMOB010223746.1:0-15222 GCA_029875015.1 Lepomis gibbosus
GATTTCATATGAGCTGCCATTTGCTTTATTATTCTTGCCTCACCGTTCTTATCACTTTGTTTCAATGTCTTACTTCCTTATTTCTTTATCTGATACTATTTGTTACTTCACTATTGTGATCCTTGTTGTTATGCATTTTTGTATTTTATGTATGATTTCTTGTGAAGCACTTTGTACTTTGTTTGATAAGTGCTATATAAATAAAGCTTATTGTTATTATTATAAGACACAACACCGAATAACTATAAAAAAAATAAAATATATATTTGTGTACAGAGTTTGTTTTCATTTCTGTTCAGCAGTATCTATACAGTAAAATCTTTTGGAAATGTTATGGTGTACCTATGGTGTACGCTAAAGAAAGATGTCCAAGGTCCCTGTTCGTCTGTGTAAACGTGCTTTAGGTATTCTGCAAGGAGGCAGTGGCAGACTATATGTAACATCACCTGCACAGGACCACAGGGCCACACCAGATACTGATTGTTACTTTTGATTTTGACCCCTGCTTTGTTCAGGGACACATTTTTCCTTTTCTGTTCTTCACATGTCTGTGAAACATTGTTCAGTTTATCTCTTAGTTGTTGACCATGTTAATGTTCATACAAATATTTACACATGTTACATGTGTAAATATGATTGGATGAGTAAATGTAAATTTGCTTGAAAATAAAAGTAGTTGTGTGTGAGAGGAGGATTCTTTTTTTGCTGAGTATATAAAATACAAAATTACACATGCGTGAACCATAAGTGCACCAAGACAAATTGTCATAATCTTGCTTAGAGTATTTTTCCCTTCAGCAAGCTGTGGTGGACATGTAGTACAGATAATAATGTGTACATATTTTTACCATCATGTCTTCATGTCTCTAGTTTGCAGATTATACCTGTGGAAAAGTCAAAGTAACGCTATGGATGCCAAATGAACTGTTTGATCCCACAGGGTGAGCACTCAGTGAGTACTGATGACAAGAAAAAAGAGATGTATCCCTTTTCTTCTGTTTGAGTATATGAAATAACAGAGAAAAACATGCGAAGCATTTTGACAATGTCACTGAGGAAAAAGCAAAATAATATAAAAGGCAAACAGTTTGTTGGCCAGAAAAGTGCATCTTCTGTGAATTCACTCAGTTTAAATCACTTGAATGTCCTTC
Organism: Lepomis gibbosus; assembly: GCA_029875015.1. Taxonomy (NCBI): domain Eukaryota; kingdom Metazoa; phylum Chordata; class Actinopteri; order Centrarchiformes; family Centrarchidae; genus Lepomis; species Lepomis gibbosus. Next base: position 1,152 of record JAPMOB010223746.1, read on the forward strand.
CTCTGTCCTGTGAATCTGATCACTATTGCAAGAAAGTGAAATCAAGACAGCTCTATAACAAGATCAAGTGTTGTTATAATGATTTACTAACTGTGAGATAAGGACAGTGATATATTTTTTCATTGTTTATATTTTATATAATATAAATTCTCAATTTGGGCTGGAGTTACAAATATCATTATTTGTCCGCAGTACCCTGATGATCCTTCAGTGCATCCAGAACCCCAAAGAGTCCTCCTGTCAAACATGTTTAAACAGCCTGTTACACAGAAGGAGCCCCACACCTAACTGAATCACCCACAGATCTTGCATATATCAGACCTGTTACGTTGTGCTTAGTGAAGTGCATTAAAAGAAACTGTCTGCTCAAAAGATTTTAATTGCATGAACTTCATCCAACTACTGTAACAGGTGCTTGATTTAAATATCTATTGACCTACTTGCCCGATTCAAAAGTGGAAGTTGCAGTTTGGAGGACAAAGGTCAGGATCTGACACGCACGTTACACAGACGGATGTACACACTGCATGCAGCGCTGTTAGGCTACACACAACACAGTCCTGTGTTTATTCCTAATGACAGACTTGACTTTATGAACACAAATAGTTAACTTTAGAGTTGAGTTTTGAGTTTCGCTTTCTGTTTAATTTGACACTGAATGTGAGTCGTACTAGAGGCCACGCCCACACATGACTTGCCTGTCCTTAATTTCCTCTGTCTCCCTTCTCACCTGCTCACCTGACTTCACACCACTGGTAAACGGCCTTGATACGATCTTCGGACCTCAGCTTGGGCAGCTCCACCACAACAGATAAGAGATCCTGATTGAAGCCGAGCCTACAGGCCTACATGGCCACGAGCAAGTGCACACACTCAGAGTGATTTGCTCCTCCATAAATAGACTTCCGAGCGCGCGCAAAAATACTGACAGGAAACAACAGTTGGGTAGCCACTTTTACACTGACAATCGGCTTTTACATGGAGTCTCGGAGATGTTGCCTTATTGCTGTCATCGTCATTGTTTTGGGGCTAATGCTCCCTCAGGGAACATCCACGTGTACAGGCTGGTGCCAATCCAAGCTGGACCATCAGGGAACAGACCAATTTAAAACAACATTTATTGCCAGGTGTAAGAAGTTCAACGGGTAAAGTGTTTCTATTTTTCATTAACAGAATGTCATGCAGGCCCATACAAGGTTTAAGGCTGAGCTTTCTCTCAGAACTTGAAGACAGAAAATAATTACATTGGTAATGCAATGTAGGTTTAAAAATTGTAGTTAGTGTGTAGTGTTTCTTTTAGATGGTAGCCTAAATAACAGGATCACCTCTCTGTATTATGCTGTACAGCTGCCCGTTTACTGATCCTCAAAAATTTGAATGAACACCTCTCTAAGACCCTGATATTAGATTGTGTTACTTTGAGCTATGCCTAATGAACTGGAAACTGAGTGTATGTTAACTCACTACCTCTAGAAAGCAAAATGCAGAAGTTGTGATTCACTGAATGGCAGTTTGAGTATGTGTGTGCTCGCTTGCAAGCCTCAGCAGTCTTGGCAGGTACCTTTGATTCACTGCTGTATTGAAACAGTGTGAGATGTATAATAGTGCAGAGTCATACAGAGAGAGTTGCTTTCATTTTTTTGCCATGCTAATAAAGACCAATTAAATTGAATAGAAATGTCTGAAAGTACATTTAATATAAAACTTGGAGTTCTGTCTGGAGTTGGTCTTTCTGGTATCAGTCTGTGATTATTAATTGACTGGCCTCTTTTTTGCTCTCCTACAGGTTTGGACATTGTTAGTGTCTGTCCATTGTCTATACAGTGTAATGATAATGCTGTGCTTAAATTACCTAATGCTATAGGGTTGGGCAATACAGGCAAAATGTTATCACAATAAAAAAAATCCATAACATTCGATATCAAAGTTATCACGGTTATTTAAAGTTCTTTTTCTCCTGAGTGAAAGTTGAAGAAACCAGATGGTTAATTGTAGTTTTAAACTTTTTTATGGTGAGAACATCACCAACACTTGATGCCAAACAGTGGATCACTTAACTACTCTGAGGTAGAACATTCAAAACAATTGTGATAAAATATATTATGTCCTATTATAAAATATAATAAGACATAGGGTGACTGTGTAGGTTAATTTCAACCATGATACATACATAGTTTGAAATAGTTTATATATAATGATAATAATTATTACTTTACATAATTAAAGCTATTTAGATATCAATTTCACAAAAACAAGTGCTTCACATAATACAAAAAACGAACAGATATAGAGTAAAATAAAACACAAGTAATTAAGATTGAAATGAACAATGAGCAATGTTATGTTCAAGTGAGGGAGGACACACCCTGTTTCCCTTTATGTTAAATGCAAACTAGCTTGTTTGTCAGTAAAGGTTTCCCTCAGAATGAGGCTGATCCACAAGCTCTGCAATATATGCATTATGTATCACAATTAGGCTAATATTAAAGTGGTCATATTATACAAATTTTCAGGTTCATAATCTTATTTAGGGGTTGTAAAGAACAGGTTTACACGGTTTAATTTTCAAAAATCACCATATTTTTGTCATACTGCACATTGCTGCAGCTCCTCTTTTCACCCTGTGGGCTGAACGCTCCATTTTAGCAATGGAGTGATGCATCTTACTTCTAAAAGATCTTTGTTGGGAGTTGCACATGCACAGTAGCAGGTTTAGGACTATTAGCCGATCAGAAGCAGTATGGCGGTTCCTGAAAAGCCCGCAAACACAGCGGGCAGAAAGCCCCCTTTGCAGCATATCAGTCTATACGGCATATCTAGCAGCAGTGTTGGAAAAATTACTCAGAAATTGAAAAGAGTTACTTTTTACTTATTACTCATTTATAACGTAATAGTATTAACTTAACTTATTACTGGGTATTATAGGTAAACTGGGTATTATAGGTAACGCTACAATTACTTTCAACTACCCCACCCCATCCTTAAAAGTAACGGAAAACCTGTTTAGCAGTGAATTTTACAAATGAATCCACTTTACTGGATAATTTACTTAATTATAATAATTAACTTGAGCAGTCAACAACCAGCAGAAAAGAAAACACTGCAGCCGCTCAGATCACAGGACTTTACAACTAATGTCACTGTTGTGCACATATAAGAGAAATATTCAGTGCTTTTACAAAACACAAAACTCTACTCGCTCCTGCCAAGTAGATGCATCACTGGCAGTAGTGGCCGGACTTTATTTCTTCATGTTAAGTTTCATGTAGCTGTGCTGCTTTAGCAGATGCTTCAATACAAAATTGTTTGTGGTTGAAAGCTTTTTGCTGGTCGCACAACATTTACAACGGAAGACAATGTTCTTTGCATCTCCAATTTGCCACTATATAATCAAGTAAATAGTACTTCAGCACAGCGTGCCACCAACTTTGGTCCAAACCTTCAGCTTTTTCCCTCAGCATGAGGCTGATCCACATTCCTGAGACTAAGCAGCACTGTCATTTATTTTTCAGATACGACTGTCAAAAGTTATGGGGTACATTTGAGCAAGCCTATGTAGGGCGGGACCCTTGTAAAGTTCCCATGGAAGCCTATGACCCTCTCATTGCAGCGGCTCCCTTCAAACCAGCATGCAACAGAGTAAACATCACTCATCACAAGACTGTGTGCATATGTTAAAATGCAGAATAACACATTTAACAATGTGATATGAACTGGCTTTTTGGTTAGATGATGTTCTGGAGCAGAATAAAGGATCTAGTCCATGCCTTCACTGAGAAGACAGATTGTTTTGTCACCCTGGAGAACACTTTGTTGGGATCTGTGCTGGATGGTCTGACCTGGTGTGGAAAGGAGGGCAGCAGTGGTAAGGCTCTTAAAGAAGCAGACAACCTCATATTTTGATTATTACCTCATAATTTAATAAATTAAAATTAAGTTCAGTTTACTGTTTGACCCAAAAATATATTTCGATCTGATCGATGGCAATAACTTCCAACTGTTTTTTTACAGTCAAGGCAAGGAAGAAAATCTAAAAACTTGGAAACACCTTAGCTCAAGAAATCAAAAAACATACCATGCTAAACATTAGGCTACAGAAAAAAAATCATCCAGGTTTTTTTTTTAACAGCACTTGAGAAATAATGAGACATGGGAATTTCTTCTTATTTGCCAAGAGTTAGATTAAAATATCAATACTACTCAGCCGGTTAGCTTAGCTTAGCACAAAGACTGGAAACATGCAAAAGCAGATAGCCTGCTAGCTTGGCCAGGCAAAGAAACATTCTGCCTGGCCAAATTACTCCATGTTGTTGTTACACCTTGGTTTTTGGTCAGATTTAACAAACAAGATAAAACATTTCCATTTCCAGTCTTTGTTCTAAGCTAAGCCAATTAGCTTCTGGCTGTAGCAGCAAGACAGGTCCCAATACATCATATGTAGTGTTGAGGATAAAGGGTTCATAACAAAGGCCTCCTCCTACATATTGTTTAGGGCCTAACAATAGTGTTTATTTTTTTGTTTCTACATGTATTTGCTTTTTGACATTGTTAAATTGCATTTTCAGGTCCAGTCTCCTGTACACAGGCAGGACATTGTTAGGTCAACTAAACATTAGTTCCCAATTTTACCACAAGAGGTTTAATGAGTAGCCTATCGATGGAATGATCTGCTTGTGTTGCAGCCTACAATATAGATATTCAAGTTTTTCTTCAGATGTGCAACACTGTACAATAGTACACATTATAGATGCTAATAGCATGTCTCTTGTTTCATATTTGTCTTATGCATCAAGTGTTTATTGTTTAGTTCAGTGATTTCATCACTTTTTTTTATCTCAGTGTGGACTTTGTGAGGTTTCTGTTTTGTATTAGTGTCCTCCCCACCAAAGCAAATTCTTATCTACCACATTAAAATGGCAAAAAGTTTTGAATCTGTGTGTGTTGTTCCAGAAACATTCACTACAGGCTGCCCAGGATGGACTGACTGTGAGAACAATGCTGTTCGCTCATTCTGGAACAAAGCCTCAGCAACTGTAAGTTAGCAATGAGAATTCACTTGCTTGTCCTTCAATACAACAGACCTGGGATCATTAAAATAACACACACGTGGAGCAGAAGGTGATGGAAATCTGTCCTGAATATAAGTGGTTGTGATGCAGAGGAGAAAAAGAAAAAGGTCGCTCAGCCTGGTTCTTCACCAATGAGGCTTTGTGTTGGTCTCCATGGAGCCACATTGCGTAGCTGTCTTCTGGGTGAGCAGCAGCAACCCACACATTCAGAGGAGCCCTGGTTCGGTTTGACTGGGTTTTATTCTGTGATAAAACTACCAACACTTTTTTCCACATATTCACCGAAACAAACACAGATTCAAGGACATGGATATACAGGAACACAAAGTGAAACAGTAAAACAGAGAGTTCTGAAGCATATCACAGGATAAAAACACTAAAAGTTAAAATAACGTCATTCACAGAAACAGTGCAGCAGCTAATACTGCAGCTACACAGTTGCAGTTGGAGTGATAAACTTTAACATTAGTTCACTATAGAGAGTTTGAAGTACAAATCAAAAATGTTTTTTTCCTCCTCAGCAAACTGTGCTACAACGTATCAAATTACGATATGAAAAACAATGTGAAAAGGGTTGCTCATAGTGAAGAAGATTCACACAAGAATTTGGGTGTTGGGCCCAAATGCAGACACAGGAGAGCAACAGGTCAATTACTAAAGAGGCATTTGTTGGTTTTGAAGAATACTGATGGGACTTGTTGTCCAAGGGATATTTTTAGTTTATTGTGTGTTTGGGAACTGGAACCTGTAGAACCAGTACTGGCACAACTCAATGTGCAGTGGTGGCTGTTTGTGGTGATTTCATAATTAAGCCATTGAATAGAATGAAAAGTCACACTGATGATAATTCAGTTCTTTTATTTCAAGTTATTTCACATCTTGTAAATATATTGTTTTTCTTCCAGTCTGCTAAATGTTTTTCTAGTTTTTTGTTGTCTGTACGATGTGGCTTGTTTCCCGCTACTGTAGGTTTTATACGACCGAACTTGTTCACTTCAGAAATAGAAATGTATAGTCCGAAGCGTATCTGCTCAGGATGGATCATAGCAAGTTAGAAGAATTTTAACTGAAGTCCTATAGCTGCATTGAAAACGTGATTGCTAAAATGATGCCAACATTTTGAAAGTAAAACAGTTTGGTTAATGTGACCCTTCGTAAAGCCAGAAGCTGCCTCTTACTTATATTTTGTATTCAACCTTCCTTAGTTTGTCCTTCATAAAATAGACATGTGAAGTATTTTTTAACCACACAACGGATCTGGATTCATCCCATAGTCAGTGAGACAATATTATTGACTTTGTGACTTTGTAATGTAACAGATTATTCTACGTATTGGATTTCCTATAATATCTTGCTTTTTTCGGCACTCTGAAGTGGGTCTGTAGAATAAATCTAAAATACATTGTCTTTAACATCATCTCCATGTCTGTAGTTTGCAGACTATGCCTGTGGTGATGTCACAGCAATGCTAAACGGATCCTTGAACACACCGTTCAATTCTTCCAGGTAGGTTGCTCGTGGCTTTAGTGAGCACAGTAAGAGAAGAAATATCCCTATCCTAATGTTATTCCACACAAGCAAACAGGTTGACGTTGGCCGACACACTAAAGATGTCAGCAAGTGTAGCACAGCAGCAGCACTTTAATCAGATCTTGATAATCCTCATATGCATCTTGTTCTTTGTCACATCTGTGTTGTAATCTGGTAACAAAGAGCACAAGAAGACCAAACACAAGACTTATTTTGACCTATTTAGTAAAACAAATGTCCCTTTCCTCTTCTATTCTTCTAGACATGATAGTTGCTGTATCTTTCTTTGCCTTTGCTGTAAATCTAACAGTAAAGCTGCACTCTTGCTGTCCCTGCGGCCTATCCTGTTAGAAACCTTGCAGTCTCACGTAGGACAGAATATTTTCATTAATCAGTAGATTATTTTCTCACTTTATCGTTGAAATATCTGAAAATTTTACAAAATGCCTTTCACAATTTCCCTAAAGCACAAGATTACGTCATCAAAAAGCTTGTTATGTCAGACCAACACCCCAAAAGCTGAGAAAGCAGCAAACCCTTTGGGAAATGCCCTATATGTTTCTGCTCTGAATTATTAAAATGTGTGCAGATTTCTTTGGGATTTAGTTGTCTGACCACTTTTCTTGTAAAATTACATTTAGTGGGAAAAAAATTATTTAGGTGCTCTGCTGCAAGAGAATACCTCTCTTAGATAACCAGTCGTCCCTTAATTTAAAAAGGGTGTTGTGAACTGCAGAATACAAACAAGGAAGAACTGAAATAAACCAGAACAGAAAAAAGAAAGTGCAGTACTAGTTGAAGAATACTTTCTAGCAGTTCATACAGTTTAGTCTGTATGAATGTTCTGCCATTTTAATTTCTTTTCACTTTTAAGCTTTGTTTTTGCCATTAAGTTTGGCCCAATATCAACATTACTCTGGTTCTTGAATAGGCACAGGGCGTGGGGGTTGACTCCTCCATCAGTACAGCTGGGTGATTCCCTCTGGGCACCCTGATTGGTCTGTATAAGAAGAGGGGCAAACCTGCACACTGATGCTGTGTTCCAGGAAACTTGGAACTGGGAAATTTCTGACTTACAACTAGAAAAAGTGCCATTGAACACCACATCATGTTGGATTTCCTACTGGTGAACTCAGAGAAAAAATATGTACCCCAACTTCACAAGTAGCAGCTGAATTACGTCACAAAACAATGTCAGCGCCCCTGGAAGAACACACTGTAAATGGTAAACCATAAACTAAAAGGCAGCAAAACGCATATTTGCATGTATTTAAATTAAAATAATACATATGATCATATAGTAAAAACTGTTTTGCATGTAGGTAAATTGATGTAGAAATATATTAGGTAGCTGGCTACAGTAAAGAATCTCATGAAGTCATCTTCTCTGCATAAAAGTTATTGTTTAAAATGCCAAAACATTAGGAAGTGTAGCCTACAACATTGACTTGAGGATTACCAGCTGATGTACAGTGTACCTGTCGAAGTAGACAGGTAACTTGTAACGTATAGGTTTTTTTATGTCAGTTTGCAATTAAACTGCCATCCTTTTAATTAATACCTAAAGCACTGCTGAGGGTGCAAATGTCTGTACACTGTGTCACGGTCACCCATGGTTTTCGTTCACTTTCGGCGTCATGCACCACTATGCATCTGGAACGCTTTGATGTCGGAAGTTGGAAGTTTCAACTTGGAAATATCCCAGTTCCAACCGGTGTCGTACACGCCATGAGGCACTCTGAAGCATTCTGAACCTTCTCTTTTGTGTGCAGAGCTCACAGACAAAGTCATCCTGCAGCTCTGTCACCGCCTGAGACTTCTTTTCCTGTCTCTTTTGTCTACGTTGGAGAGTGATAGAGTATCTGGACCTTAGTTTAGGGTGGATATAGAGCTCTTAGCGTCTACAGCAACGCAGTCTTTGTGTCATTTGGGCAAGCATTTCCTGCCCCCCAATTACCTGCTGCATGTAGGCTCCCATATTTCTTTATTGGTTTGTTTTCAATTAAAATCCTTATCCCCTCTCTCTTTTTTCCCTTACTGAAGAGCCATTTGTTGGTTTTAAGGAGGCATGTTTTGATTAAAATACTCATGAGACTTGTTCTCCAAGGGGATATTTTTAGTTTATTGTGTGTTTGGGAACTGGAACCTGTAGAACCAGTAATTAAGCCACTGAAAATAATGAAAAGTCACATTATTGGTAGTTCAGTTCTTTTATATCAAGCTATATCACATACTTTATTTTTTTTTCTTCTACTCTGCTAAATTCTTGTGTTTGTTGTCTATACAGTTTAGCATTTTCGCCCGCTGCTGTAGGTTTTACACAGAACTTGTTCACTTCAGAAGTCCTTTTAGAAATGTATTTGCTGTTTATTAACTTTAATCTCTCTAAATTGTGCTCTTTATTTTTCTTCTCAGTACTTTTGCAAGAATCGAGGTGGAGAGGTTCAACTTCCCCAAGGTTAGAAGTCTTACTGTTGTCCTGGTCACACAGAAGGACACCGGGTAAGATTTTCTGTGTGATAAGCACATAAATGTTCTGTAAGTTCTCCCACAGTGGTTCATGTTTGGGGTACGACACACAAAGACAAACTTATAGTACTGAGAAAAGTGATCGTTGTGATTTCTGTATCCTCTTCAGGACAAACTGCACACACGCATCTTTGAAGAAATTACAGAAAGAGCTGGAAAAAGGAATTGAATATACCTGCACAGAAGTTACTAGGCAAGTACAACATGTTTGCGTCAGAGGACCTGATCACGTTTATGTTTCTGTCCTCACACAGTTTGTAGAGTGCATGTTGTTTGTCTGTCTCTCCAGAGCCCGGATCGAGGAGTGCAGCTCCAACCCAGATATACCCTGTGGAGCTTGTTGGTGAAGATGTGAAGATGAAACTGTCTGAAAAGACAACACCACCTGCCTGTAAAAAATATTTGTGTACAGAGTTTCTTTTCTTTTATATTCAGTAGTATCTATACACTAAAGCAATTTGGAAATGTTATTTTCTACCTGTGAGCCAGTTTGACCTAATGTGAAATGTTTCTTATTATGTAAATGTCACAGATTATTACTACATTTTAAAACATTACAATGCACCTTTGTGGCTTTTGTTGAAAATGTTTAGGGTGTGACGGGGAAGCTCTTTATAAAGTGTAAGAGTTTGGGTTTATTATCATGTGCACAATATAAAATACCAAGGTTGTTATCTAATAATGTTCAGCTGATGATCTCACTTCTACCTGGTGGCAGAATTTAAAATGTCTTTGAATAAAATGTTAAATATGAGGTTGTGAAATTGCCTTTGGATTTTTAGGTGTGATAACGACACCCTGAGGGAAAGCAGTAACATATCTGATGAAAAAAAAAACATATTTTACATGAACCACCCAAAACAAAAAGATTTCATATATTATCGTAAACTTCATCAGAGACAGAGATTTTGAGCCCCCCATTAATTAATACATGTTATCATGGAACAAAACTTCCACTAATTCACGTGACAACACCTGAGATAGCTCTATTAACTGAATGAAAACTTGAGATGTGGCTTGAGATCTTTGACATAATACATGTACATAATTAAATTAAAAATTAGATTTGTTGTTATCTCAGCAATCCAAATCAAACACTTGGGAGCCACGTTCAGAGTTAGCACATATGTAACACTCTTTGTAGCAATTTAATTTATCATTGTGTTAAGAAAATATCAACCAGATCACTGTATTCAACAACTCCACAGTGGCAAATGTAAAAGCTTTGGATGTGGAAGTGATAACACGCCTCTTCAACATTGAGTGGAAGTCAGGGACAGTTCCTAAGGAGTGTCAAACCAAGGTGGTTGTTCAGAGTTCAGAGAGTGTGTGCCAATTACAGGGGTAGCAGACTTCTTAGCCTCCCTGGTAAAGTCCACTCCAAGGTGCTGGAAAGGAGGGTGCAGCCTATAGTCAACCTCGGATTGAAGAGGAATAATGTGGATTGTCTTGACCAGCTCTTTACTCTCGTAAGGATCCTAAAGGGGGGCTTTTGTGGATCTGGAGAAGGCATATGACTGCGGCCCCACATAGTGGAAGTTCTGGTTTGGTACAAATCAGGTGTCACGACCAGGCTCAAAGGCCATGACAAAAAGTGGGAAAGACACAGCACTTCAATTCACAAGGTTTATTGTCACATAAAATAACCAACAGTCATCAGCAACATCAGTAGTGTAAGTGTGGATGGTTGATCATGGTGCAAAGTAGGGGTTTCAAACGCATTTTCACCACGGGCCACATAAGCATTTTGGTTACCCTCAAAGGGCCAGTTGGAACTGTAAGACTCTATAAACATACTTTACTTCATAAATTAGCCTACTCTTTAACATACTGTAAAATAACTGTCTCTTTATTTGATTATTTAGGTTATTCAAGTTAAGGACATTTAACCCATCAGATGGAAAAATATAAGCAAGCACATTTACTGTATCTGTTATTATAACATGCATTAATTAATTTATCAGGTTTAGAAACCCATAATTCTCCATCAATCTTTGTTATGTAGGCCCTACTTGAAAAGTAACCAAAAACTGTTTCATTAACTTTTCCACAGAGGAGAGGGGCAAAACCATTGTAAAACAGCCTTGCAGAGGGCATACATCCAACTAATGACAGATAGTTGTATTACCTGGAAAAATGCCAACATATATAGTAGCCTACTCTTTCATCACCGACACTGGCTCAAAACCAGTGCTTGAAGTGGACAAAATTAGGAGCCAAAGTAAAGTGATGGAGACAGTCAGATTCTGACCTGTTCCTAGCGTCCCCAGTGTAAATGACACCTGTCTGTCAATCAGGCTGTGATTGGTCGGTTCACGACAAGTGACATTGACGAGCTTCATTCAGCACACGGCTGCTTGAGAGGCAACCGAGCTTCTCTTCTCCCTCGTCTCTCTGCGCCTCGGCGTACCGGCCCACGACAAGCACTGCTCAAAACATAAAAGACATAGGCCTAGCCTACCGGTTTATCTCCTTGAAACACAAACGTGTTCACTTTCCCTTCGTTCATGAAATCGCCTTCCTTCTGCATATTTTTATTGGACATTTTGGTATACATTTCTCATCTCCACTTGTTAAAAAGCCGTAGTTAAACGCGGGTGTGGAAAGACCGCAATCTAGTGGCGGGAGGCCGTCCACTCGCAGGTCACAAAATTGCCATGCATTGTGGGCGATGTAGTTCATTTTCCATGAAAACTTTAAAGCAGCATAAACTTTTATGTTAGGACAAGCATGAATCTTTTAAGCTTTCGCGGGCCACATAAAATGACGTGACACTCCTTGAAATGTTGTGGTGTCCAAATAAAGCAAAAATGTAATGAAAACCAAAAGGTGTAGCTGCTGGCAGGGAGGATGAGAGCGATCTGGGAGGGACTACTGAAATCAGCTCCTCAAACAGAAAACCAATCACCAATGCTAACAGACACATTTAAGCCACACGGGGGCATCACACAGTAATACACAGGTTCACAAACTGAGCAAACTGAAACTCCTTTTCTTGCTCTATTTCTCTAACATAGGTATGAACACGCCAAGCAGAATTTACAGGGGTTTGGGGCCTTACTGGATTCTAACAGAACAGCAGATCACCTCAGATAAGAGTGTCCCTCAGTCAATATCAAAGGAATCTGATTTAGGATTTCAAAAATACAGACCTATAAATCTTGTATTTTCACATCAGAAGACATTTTTCTGTCAAACCCATTGAATGTTTATGTTTACCAGAAGATCACTTTTATTTTGAAATGTGCTGTAACACAATGCATCGTAAAACAAAGCAGGTGCTGCCTTGACTGTCAGGAGGCTGGTTTGACCGCAGTCATTTAGGCCAGGCCTCTGACTGGTTGTGGATCTTATGTTTATTACCCTATCATGCACCTGCAAAATATTCACTTTACTACTGTGAAACAGTTAAAAGTGATGGAAAAACTTAAACGTTAGATCCACAACCAGCCCGGAGCACGTGAACGCAGAGTGAGCCATAAATGCCTCTGAATGTAAAGTCACTGCTCTCATTGGTCTTCAATGACTGATCACAATATTCCTCCGTACAGGAAACTGAGCTGCAAAAAAGGAGATGAGTATGATTTTAGTACAATCTACTTTTCCCTGCTGCCTTAAGGAGAGGCAGCACAACTGATGATTTGTGGACTGAAACCTCTGTTAAATTACAATGAAGTTCAAAATAATAGTGTGTTACATTAACACAGTGTCATGCACAGATGTAGGCAGGAATGGCAGTCAGTTTGGAATAAATCATCTCTCTCAGTTTGGACTGCCCTGGCTCCAGTTTATCTTTGTGGCAAAATAATGAACATACTGGCATAAAAGCACCTCCTTCTTCCTGGACCGCAAAGCAGGGACCCTGAATCTCAGGGTATGGGGCTACACAGAGGCTACGCCGCCAATTTGACGCACAAGTATAAATTGCACTTGCACTCGGTAGTTGTCATCCACAGGGTCGACCACATTCACAGAGACTCTTTATCCAGGCTTTGAATTTTATAATTATAGAAACTTTGACATCTGAAAGGTCTGAAATTATGAATGGCTTCAAAACAGGTTTCATGGACAGACAAAGACAATAGTTTGTGCAGGGCAGTGATTCCCAAAGTGTGGTCAAGGGTGCCACTAAATTGGATAATTTTTAAAATAAATTTTTAATATTACACTACAATAGAAACACAGGTGTGACCTGTTTTACATCAAGCATGTTTCATAATTAAAACCGCCTCCTCTGAAAATGATATGAGTAATGTTTGTTTTACACAACGTCAAAACATGCACCGCATGCAGCAGGCCATAATGTCTTTATGTAGGAGAGAGAGAGCACAGCATGCATTGACATGAGTAAAGCAGATTTGCGGAGGGCCCATTTACTGGACCTTTTCAGGTGCCCAGTCATTAATGTGATGCTATGGTTTAAAAAGTTTGGCCACCACTAGCAGGAATGATCATACAAACCCCTCTTAAGGCCACAAGGTGGCAGCAGCAACACTGTAATACACAAATATGTTGCTACAAGTCATGATGTACAACATGATGTTGTGTAGAGTGGAGGTTTTCAAAGTGGGAGGTGGGCCTCCCCAGGGCGGCTCCCAGCTGTTCCCAGAGTCAGAAACAGCAAATGCCTCAGGACAGACCTCTTTTTATGTATTTGGTGTGTCTGAAGTTATTTCAAACAGTACTATTAGGTTAGCTTGGCTCAACTGTTGAGTGTCTATGTGATCAAATAACATATTCATGAACCCTCAAGCATCTAGGACTTGAGAGAAACTGACCAAGTAAACAAGGGGGTGAGGGGACGCCTTTTTTCAAGCTTTGTCTGAGAGAAGGCCCACAGCCTCAGACTTTGAAAATCCCTGGTGTTTTAGTGCTGCAGGCAACTTCAAGTGTTCTTTTCAAGTTGAGTTTACATGAAATCCATCTCAAGACCTGTTCCTATT